>SJYC01109824.1:0-26794 GCA_006408675.1 Madoqua kirkii
CCCCTTCTCCTCTTGCCCCCAATCCCTCCCAGCATCAGAGTGTTTTCCAATGAGCCAACTCTGCGCATGAGGTGGCCAAAGTATTGGAGTTTCAGCTTTAGCATCATTCCTTCCAAAGAAATCCCAGGGCTGATCTCCTTCAGAATGGACTGGTTGGATCTCCTTGCAGTCCAAGGGACTCTCAAGAGTCTTCTCCAACACCACAGTTCAAAAGCATCAATTCTTCAGCACTCAGCCTTCTTCACAGTCTAACTCTCACATCCATGCATGACCACAGGAAAAACCATAGCCTTGACTAGATGGACCTTAGTCAGCAAAGTAATAATATATTGATAATCATCATTTTTCCATATTAGCCATCAATATTCTAATGAATTTGTGTACCAAGCAAGTTCACTTACATGATCTCTTATATGGTCATGATATCCTTGAATTGCATACTATTTTGTCTTTAAAAATCTTTTTTATTATTGTTTTCACCTCTACTAGGCAGTCAGTCACACTGCACCATCATTTTCATACTCAGAAATATACTAAAAATGAGATAGCTCTCTATCCTATGAGAAGATATTATTTAGTAAAAATAAAAGTGAAAATTGATTTCCAATTTTACTCTGGTTTAACTGGATTAGCAGGAATTATTCATTAAAAGGCAGATGCTTTCAATATGTCTTTTCAGTATGACTTCTCAGGGGAGGTTCCTTCAAGGATAAAAATTTCATATTTTATTCAAGATAATTGAACATCAAATCCATTCACTTATCCATGCATTCTGTAAGTATTGTGCACTTGCCATGTATAATTCTTTGTTCTTGCTTACAGAATGAAATAATCTTGGAAAGAGTGGCTTGAAGATTTCTTCCAACAACTTGTGACCTCTGAAAACTTACCTAAAATCTCAACTAAAATATGTATATGTAAAACTCTTTTTGAGATGATTTTATTTGGAGGACTTATTTGTTACTTATTTGTTACATCAATATCCTAATGCATTTCTGTACCAAGCAAGAAAAAATTTGTGCACTGTAGGATGGATGAGTAACTTCACACAGCTGGAATAGTTCAGTGCAGTGTAACTAAAGGTAAAAGGATAGCAGTATTTTTTTTTTTAATTAGAGGATAATTGCTTTAAATATTGTTGGTTTCTGCTCTACAATCATGTAAATCAGTCACAACTATATATATACCTCCTCCCTCCTAAGCCTGCCTCCCACCCACCTCCAGCATCCTGCCCCTCAAGGTCATCACAGAGAGTCAGGTAGGCTTCCTGCATCAGGACAGCAGTTTAAAGAAGTATATCAGAAATAAAGAAAGTAGATTATGGCAATTTTATTTAAAATGTCAATTTCTCTCTATAATATTTAATATGCTATTGCATATATGAACTATACTTAATTAAAAGCCATTAAGGATATGGGTTCTTGCACTTAATGGCCTTAATTTGAATCCTGGCTTGACCATTTACTAGCTGTGTATCTTTAGGCATGATATGTACTTGCACTGAGTTTAACACTGCTATTACTGTGCATCTTATAATTGACATTGTCTTAAAACTGATGTCAGCTGAAGAATAGTCATGTTATAACTATCACTGCCTGTAATAAATATCCAGCTTGAAAATTTGTAGAATGGATGACAGAGGCATGGAAGATAATATAATGACACCCCTGGGATATTCTTTTTATCCTCAGGATTGACTTGGTCTAGGGGCAGGTTTCAGGGAGTTGCCGAATGAAACATGTAGAATAACCATCTCAGGGTGGTGTTTTTCTAAAGTTAGCTTAACATCATACCAAGAGTGGCTTATGAATAGTTCACAAATGTTTTAAAGAAATGTTGCAAACTTTTAATGATGAAAGGATATTATTATTGATATTATCAATAAATCTCCATGGAAAAAGTGATTAATGATTAGATTTTCAATGCATTTTAGGAATACTTGAACAGTTACTTTTATTTTTACTTACCTATGAACAGTGGTGGGGCTTGCCAGGTGGCACTAGTGTTAAAGAACCCGCTTGCCAAAGCAGGACATGTAAGAGATGCTGGTTCGATACCTGGGTGGGGAAGATCCTCCGGAGGAAGACATGGCAACACACTCCAATATTCTTGCTTGGACAATCCCATGGACAGAAGGGCCTGGCAGGCTACAGTCTGCCAGGCTACAGTTTACAGGCAAGGTTACAAAGAGGTAGACACAACTGAAGCGACTTAGTATGCATATACACTGATAATGGTTGATTAATAAAATCTGTCTTATCCATCTAAATGGAACAATAGTAATAATCCATTTCTAAAAAATGATTAATTAATGCATAAAAAACAACCTAAGAGAGTTTCCTAAAGTATGTTATTGTTTAGTGTCAATAGAAAACTACAGACATAGACAAGAAATAATCTGATGATATATATTATTATAAAATATTCCTTGCTTTGTGCATTTTTTCTAAGTTGTTCAGTTGTGTCCAAGTCTTGTTGACACTATGGACTGTAGCCTGCCAGGCTCCTCTGTCTGTGTGATTCTCCAGCCAAGAATACTGGAGTGGGTTGCTGTGCCCTCATCCAGTGCTTATTACTTTTGTTCCCCCACTTCCCCTCCAAGCATACTGCAGCTTACAGGATCCTGCTGCTGCTGCTAAGTCGCTTCAGTCGTGTCCAACTCTGTGAGACCCCATAGATGGCAGCCCACCAGGCTTTCCTGTCCCTGGGATTCTCCAGGCAAGAATACTGGAGTGGGTTGCCATTTCCTTCTCCAATGCAGGAAAATGAAAAGTGAAAGTGAAGTCACTCAGTCATGTCCAACTCTTCGAGACCCCATGGACTGCAGCCCACAAGGCTCCTCCATCCATGGGATTCTCCAGGCAAGAGTTCTGGAGGGGGTTGCCATTGCCTTCTTACAGGATCCTACTTCCCAACAAAGGATTGAAATAACACCTCCTGCAGTGGAACTGCAGAGTCTAAACCACAGACCTCCAGGGAATGCCCAACTTAGGGTTTACAAAATAATAAATATAATAATAAGAAACTATTAATAACCCAAATAAAAGTGCTCCACTCTGAATGAGCACTTGGAAAAGTTAAAGGTATGACTATTTAAATCAATGTGAAGGCAGAAAATGATGCAGTCTTGATTATGTGCAGGAAAAGAAAGATCAACATAGAGCAGACAGAAAGAAAAGAAAAAAAAATGGAGCAGAGTAAGTTTATTTAGCCTACCTGCTGAAAGAGTTCTGATATATATTCTTTTAAATGTATATACTGGTCTAGCCATGAGTGGTAATAACCACCAGCTGCAATGCTCTTCCCCTGAGATCCTATTAGTTCTTTTGTGCTTGACCTTCCATGATCTGGCAGTTTTATTGGCCAGCTCTTCTGGGAAACTTGGTGCATTCGTGAAGCAGATGATATCCTCAAGTCCCACAACTATTTTGTTCAAAGACAATGCTTTGTTGCCACAGTCCCACACATTAGCCATTACCCATTATGAGTTTGTGAAAACAAGTCATATGCAGCTCCAGTTCAGTTTATAAGTGCAGAAACTGAAATGAAGAAGGAGAGGAGGGGAGGCTTGTCATATCTCTCTACGAATACTATTTAAATTTTATTTTTGAATGACCAAGATAGCTGTCACCAACACCACTATTTTCAGTTTGCTACATTTTTCTTCCCTTTAGATGAGAGTACCTATTATTTTAAGACTGATCAATTTTCTTCTATTTACAGGCTGATATAATAAATCAAATAAGCTTTCAGATTGAGGAAATATGGATAGTACTAAATATTCATTGGGAGTGAATGCAGCAATATGTCTCTGTTAATGTGGTCTTCTGGGTTTAGTTTTGTGACTTATTTAGCTAAATTCAATTGAACCTCATTGATTTAGCAAAGCCAGGCATAAAATATAGAGAAATGGAATGCCTATGAGAGAATAAGGCAGTTGTGAATTCATATATAGAGACAGATATAAGAATTATAAATAAGGCCCAGGATGTAGAACATAAAACTTAAGGAGATAAACATGGAAGGGTTTGTGATAGTTTTGCTCAATCTATCCTCATTCCTCTAAAGATATTTAACTTGTGCATCTCATCAGCAGATTAATTTTGACCCCCTCCCATATGCTGTTCATAATTGCATTGTTTTGCTTCTAAGAGCAGAGATAATATTTCATGATGCTTATCTGAAGCCATGGGCTTCTTTATTCAGTATTGTTCAAACATTGATTCTATTCCCAGGACCAGAATTCTTTAATTTATTCACTAATTCAAAAATATATTTTGCTTTTGACTGTTTAATAGATACAGATTGAATCTGATCAAACATGAGGAAAGAGAATAAAAGAAAACAAGCCTAATCCGAGAAATCCTGGCTTGAACAACTGACCCTACTATCTGAAATAATAAACAAAAGATGTAAAGCAAATTTGAGACAAAGGTGACAGTGAATATGGTATCTGTTTTGAATATGATGGTTTTGAATCTCTGTTGAACATATTAGTGAAAATAACAATTATGCAATTGGATACATGGGCGAGAGTCTCAGAGAAACCATTTGACTAGAGATAAATTTTGAAAGCATATAGCTTTGAAAAAACATAACTTACCTGGACAGCTTGTGAGCATAAAACAAAGATATTGTTTTCTGTGGGTAATATTAACTATTCATTGTCACTTATTTTTTAACCAGTTTCATCGAGGAATTATCTTGGAGAAGGAAATGGCAATCCACTCTATTATTCTTGCCTGGAGAACCCCATGGAGAGAAGATCATGGTGTGCTACAGTCCATAGGGTTGCAGAGGTAGAGATGATTTAGCACCTAAACAAAGAATTATATACCTAAAAGAGATATACAAATCTGTTAATTTGAAAAATGTTTATAGTTGTATAAATACCACGGTAATCAATGTATAGAAGATTTTCCATCTCTTCAAAAATATTCTTTGTGTTTCTTTGTAGTCAGTTCTCTCCCCCAACACCATTCTCTGATAACCTCTAAACATTTTCATGTCTCTTGAATTTTTAACTTTTAGAGGTGTTATAAATAGAATCATATACTATATAACATATAGAATGCTGTCTTTCACAGTGTAATGCATTTATTTATTAATGTGTATATTATTCACTCTTTCTTAGTTCTGAGTATGTTTGTATAGATGAACAATATTTTATTTGCTCACTCAAAATTTGGTGGACATTGGTGCTGCTTTCTATGTTGGGGGATGGTGAATACAACTGCTGTGAACATTCAAATATAAATATTTGTGTGATATGTTTTTGGTTCTCTTGGATGAACACCTAAGAACAAGACTGTTGGATCACATAGTTAGAATATGTTTTAACATTTTAAGAAACTGCCAAAGTTTTCCAAACTGACTGTGATATTTTAAAAATTTATTTTCAAAATTTTACTCTATTTTACAGTACTGTATTGGTTTTGTCATACATCAACATGAATCTGCCACGGGTGTATATGAGTTCCCAACCCTGAACCTCCCTCCCACCTCCCTCTCCATATTACCTTTCTGGGTCATCCCAGTGCACCAGCCCCAAGCATCCTGTATCCTGCTTCAAACCTAGACTGGCGGTTCATTTCTTACTTGATATTATACATGTTTTAATGCATCTGGTGTTGGAGAAGACTCTGGAGAGTCCCTTGGACTGCAAGGAGATTCAACCAGTCCATCCTAAAGGAGATCACTCCTGGATGTTCATTGGAAGGACTGATGCTAAAGCTGAAACTGCAAATCTTTGGCCACCTCGTGCAAATAATTGACTCGTTAGAAAAGACCTTGATGCTGGGAGAGATTGGCGGCAGGAGAAGAGGATGACAGAGGGTGAGATGGATGGATGGCATCAACGACTCGATGCACATGAGTCTGAGTCATGGACAGGGAGGCCTGGCGTGCTGTGATCATGGGATTGCAAAGAGTCGGACACGACTGAGCTACTGAACTGAACTCAATCTTTGAATTTCATTTTCACATTTTTCATTGCTGGAGCATTCTGCAACTTTGCTGAAATTATTTATTGGCTCTAATAGTTGTGTTTCTGGGTGTGTGTATTTTTTGATGTCATATCAACTGTGAAGAGAAATAGTTTTGCTTCTTTCTTTCTAATCTCTATGTTGTTTAATTTCATGTTTAACCTCATAGTTTTTAATTTTATGTTTTAATTGTCCTACCTAGAACCTCTAAGTCAATACTGAATAGAAGTGGCAAATGCAGACAGCCTTATCTTAGTTGATAAGGCTCCTGATCTTAGTTGGAAAGCCTTCAATGTTTCCCCCTTATCTAGAATATCAGCCGTGGATTTTTTTAGATGCTTTTCTTTGTACTAAAGAAATTTTCTTCTAATCCTTGCTTGTTGAATATTGTTACTATGAATACTTGTTGAATTTTGTCAAATCCCATTTCTATTTCTATCAAAGTGATTATTTTCTATTTTTCTGTTAATATGGTATATCACATAGATTGATTTTCGTATATTGAAACAACATTGCATTTCTGCCAGAAATCCAATATGGTTATAATATGTAATCCCTTCTGTGTGCTCCCACTTTAGGTTTGCCAGATGAATAAGCAATATTAAATGATTAATTGAACTTAGGGAGATTTGTACCATTTCTACAATATTCCTTCATAATTCCCTTTTGTCTCTCTCTCCTTTCTTCTGGATCTCTTATTATGCATATGTTGACATGCTCTATAGTGTCTCAAAGGTCTCAGGTGCTGTTTATTTTTCTAAGACTGGATAATCTCATATCTTCAGTTGCTGATTCTTTACTGCTACTGAACTCCCCCCTCCCCCCCTTTTTTTTTCAGTTGTCAACTTCAAAATTTCAATTTGGCTCTATTTATAATTTCTATATCTTCATTGATATTCTCTATTTGGTGAGATATTATTCTCAATCCTTCCTTGAATTTTTTAGACATGGCATTCTTTAGCTGGTTAAATGTTTAGAATAGCTGCTTTATAGTATTGGTTTGGCCAAAAGTTTCATTTGGGCTTTTCCACATCATCTTATGGAAAAGCTCAAACTGACTTTTTGGCCAATTCAATATGTCTCTAGAGATATACTTGTGCTTCTTCAAATATTTTTATTAGTGGCTTTTCTTTCCATATATGGGTCATAATTTTGTGTTACTTTCCACACCTATTAATTCGCTTTCTGTTGGAAACCAGAAATTTTCAATATTGTATTGTGACAACTTTGGAAATCCGATACACTTCTTTGTCATGTTGTTTTGTTGCTGCTCCTTAATGCAGTTTCTTTTTGTTTGTTTAATAACTCCTGATGAAAGTGAAAGAAGAGAGTGAAAAATCTGCCTTAAAATTCAACATTCTGAAAACTAAGATCATGGCATCTCGTCCCATCACTTCATGGCAAATAGATGGGGAAACAGTGGAAACAGTGACAGACTATTTTTTTGGGCTTCAAAATCATTGCAGATGGTAATTGTAGCCATGAAATTAAAAGGCGCTTGCTCCTTGGAAGAAATATTAGGACCAACTTAGACAGCATATTAAAAAGCAGCAGCATTACTTTGCCAACAAAGGTCCATCTAGTCAAAGCTATGTTTTTTTCAATAGTTATGTGTGGATGTGAGAGTTGGATTATAAAGAAAGCTGAGCGCCAAAGAATTGATGGTTTTGAACTGTGATCTTGGAGAAGACTCTTGAGAGTCCCTTGGACTGCAAGGAGATACAACCAATCCATCCAAAAGGAAATCAGTCCTGAATATCCCTTGGTAAGACTGATGCTGAAGCTGAAACTCCAGTACTTTGGCCACCTGATGCAAAGAGCTGACTCATTCAAAAAGACTCTGATGTTGGGAAATATTGAAGGAGAGAGGAGAAGGGGATGACAAAGGATGAGATGGTTGGATGACATTACTGACTCAATGGACATGAGTTTGAGTAAACTCTGGGAGCTGGTGATAGACAGGGAGGACTGACAGGCTGCAGTCCACGGGTTTGCAAAGAGTCAGACACGACTGAGTGACTGAACTGAACTGAATAAATTTTTTAAAATTAATTCTACAAGGTCAATGTTTTTTGTTGCATTTGCCTCTTGAGGTCTCTGTTCCATTAGCTTGGTTGATTTAGTCACTAAATCATGTCTGACTCTTTGCGACCCCATGGACTCTAGCACACCAGGCTCCTCTGTCCATGGGATTTCTCAGCCAAGAATACTGGAGTGGGTTGCCATTTCCATTAGCTTAGTAGTCAGTAAATGATTGGACAGAATTTCCTTAAATATAAAGAACCAAAAAACTCTTCCAGTGTTGCCTGAGTGGTTCCATGTGTTTGGGTGCCTCTTCAGCACTGTCGGTCATTTGACGACTTTGTCTTGGCCTTCACTTCTTGCTTCCTCATGGCTCAAGTTTGGTCAGCTGAATAATGAGAAACTGTTCAAGTCTTTCCTGAGCAAGTGCACAGCTCTGGGACATTAGCTTAGTAGTCAGTAAATGATTGGACAGAATTTCCTTAAATATAAAGAACCAAAAAACTCTTCCAGTGTTGCCTGAGTGGTTCCATGTGTTTGGGTGCCTCTTCAGCACTGTCGGTCATTTGACGACTTTGTCTTGGCCTTCACTTCTTGCTTCCTCATGGCTCAAGTTTGGTCAGCTGAATAATGAGAAACTGTTCAAGTCTTTCCTGAGCAAGTGCACAGCTCTGGGCATAAACATGGACTTCTGATTCCCCAGGAATACAGTGGAGCTTTTCAAAGCCCTTATGAAGATCTCATTGACATTTAGTTCTCCCAAGCTCTCGACATACTCCTTTCTTTGCCCCAGTTGTTATATCACCTCTGGCAGCTGTATCTAAAACATTGTCCTGTAAATGTTTTTAACAAAATAACCCATGTATGTAGATTTAGCAATGATCAGTTCTAAGTCAAGTGAAATAAAAGCAGAATTTTTGAGGCAGTCTTCCAAAGAATGACTAAACAGATTTTAAAAAGTATTTATTAAAATAATTTGCAAAGGGTGTCTGCTCACTTCAAAAATGTTGGCTGTTATTTTCAGGGCTACACTGTACAAGAGAGAAAGAGGATCAAACTGGCATGAATTAAAATATCACACAGCTAACTGAGCTTACTAGCAGTCCAGCTGCTTTTTGAATAATCACTCACTTTGTTGAAAGTCATTAGTTAATGTCTATAGTTTAAAAAACTTAATCCTAATCTCTTTTGTCCAGATTTGCATTGCATTTTTGGAGGGTTGAACTGCTGTTTTTTTTTTTGTTTGTTTGTTTTTTTTGTTTGTTTTTTTTTTGGTTGTTGTTTGTTTTTTCTATTTTTGAAATAGAGAAACATCACCTGCTGCATTTTTTTACATGTGACATATATTTAGAGTATATTTTTTGATCCAATGTGGCTAATACTTCTTTTTAAGTGGGATGTTAAACCATTTACATCTAATGCAGTTGTTAATACTGTAAAACTTAAATCTATTTTCAGTGTTTACTGATAGTCTTAATTTTCTCCTTTCCTTGTTAGTAGTGCTGTGAGAATTTCTGTCTCTTCATTAATTTTCTATATAACTGTTCTATTGATAACACTCTTTTCCTTTTGGACTCCAATTACATTGTTATATTGCTTGATATGGTCCCATAGATTTTAAAAATAAATTTTCCTTTATTTTCTTTGGGTTCCAGTTTAGATAATTTCCATTGACATATTTACCAGGCTACTTTTGAGATGGCTGAAGAAATTCTTTACTGCTGATATCAAGATTTTACTTCTCTAATTTCAACTTGATCCTTTCTTATAAATTTATCTTTTTTGCTTAAATACCTTTCTCTTATATGTGTTATCTGTATTTTCTAGTAAGTCTTTGAACATAATTATGATAAACTTATCTCCCAGACAGGTTTTCCTCAGTTATGGAATGTACTGAATCATCTACTTGATAATTTCACAGTCTTTATTTTATTTAACTTTATTTATTATACTAATGAGGCTTAATTTCCTCCAAGTTACTGCCTCTGCTTATTCTACTCAAACACTGTTTTTATTTGCTTCCTTTTTGGCTCAGCTGGTAAAGAATCTGCCTGCAATGCAGGGGACTTGGGTTCAATCCCTGGATTGGGAAGATGCCCTGGAGAAGGGGAAGGCTACTCACTCCAGTATACTGGCTTGTAGAATTCCAAGGACTGTATAATCCATGGGGTTACAAAGAGCTGGACATGACTGAGCAACTTTCACTTACCTTGCTGGCACAAAATACGACTAAGGAAAAAATGTATATACCTTTAAATTATTTAAAAGGCTTAATTTCCTCCAAGTTACTGCCTCTGCTTATTCTACTCAAACACTGTTTTTATTTGCTTCCTTTTTGGCTCAGCTGGTAAAGAATCTGCCTGCAATGCAGGGGACTTGGGTTCAATCCCTGGATTGGGAAGATGCCCTGGAGAAGGGGAAGGCTACTCACTCCAGTATACTGGCTTGTAGAATTCCAAGGACTGTATAATCCATGGGGTTACAAAGAGCTGGACATGACTGAGCAACTTTCACTTACCTTGCTGGCACAAAATACGACTAAGGAAAAAATGTATATACCTTTAAATTATTTAAATGCATAATGTCTAGGAAATTCCCTATTGGCTCAGATGGTAAAGAATCTTCCTGCAGTGTGGGACACCCAGCTTTGATCCCTGGGTTGGGAAGATCCCCTGGTGAAGGGGATGGCTACCCACTCCAGTAATCTTGCCTGTGACTAAATCCTTTAACACAGATGTTTCTATACTCCTTCAAATGGCATTCAGTTGATTTCAAAGTTATGACAGTTTTCTCTGGACAGATTTCTGTGAGACTCCATAGTATAAATAAATTCCATGTTAATGAGGGCACAAAACACAACTGGGTTGAAGGGGATGGTATGACGATTGAGATATCTATATTTACCTCAAGATTTCTCTTTAAGCTGATCATGGTTTGGTATTTCAGCCTCTTCTGATATTTTCTCATAATTTCAGGAAAGTACTAACATTTTTGCCTTTATGTAACAAAATACAATTTAGAAGGTTTGAGAAGTGCATCTGATCTCTGCTCAATTCATGGCTTCATCATTTACAAATTTCATGACTTTGAGCAGATTATTTAGCTTCACTAATATATCACTTATAAAATGAAAGAAAAACTAATAATATGTACCTCACTGAATTCAATGAGATGACCTATGTTAAACACTGTACATGAAAAGAGTATAATTCTTTTGTACTTAAAAGAGCTGCAATTTTTACTAAAAAGAGTTGCAATTTTTACTATTTGCTAACAAATATTGTCCTTATTACAATTTTGGCTTTCTTGCTAAAAACTATCCTAAAAGGTTACATTTAGGACCTCTTCAAATTTGCACCAGAAAGTATCATTTATTTTATTTGGTAAAGAAATTTGGCCATGAATTGATTCTGCTAGTTGGTCTTTTCGTATAGAATTTATTGGTCTGTAGGTTTTCTTTAAATATACTTTGAATTAAATTATGATTACAGAGCAGTTTATATACACAGATATATAGATATGTATATAAATATAGGAAACTCTCATTAAATATGTCTTGAATAACTAGAAATTGAATTTTTTTTTAAGATTTGCTTTGGAAAGAAAAAAATTGACACTTTTTTTCCTCCTATGAATTAGACCTCTCAAATTTCATTATGCATAATGGTCACTGAGTGGCTTCCCAGGTGATGTTAATGGTAAAGAACCTGCCTGCCAATGTAGGAAACCTAAGAGATGCGGGTTCGATTCCTGCATTGGGAGGATCCCCTGGAGGACGGTATGGCAACTCATTCCAGTGTTCTTGCCTGGAGAATCCCACGCACAGAGGAGCCTGGCGGGCTACAGTCCATAGGGTCACAAAGTGTCAGAGCACACATACATAGTCACTGAAGAGTTTTTATAAAGGAGATTCCTTGGCTCAACCTAAAACCAGCTGAGCCTGAATCTTCTGAAAGGATCCCGATCCATAGAACAAGTGGCTTCAAACCAGCTCTTTTATAAATACTGCAGAAAATCGTTATCTTGCTAATTTTCAATCAAACACAAGGAGGGGAATGAAACACATTCTAACTTAATTAAGAGAAAGCACCGACAAGTTATTACATTAATCTCTTTTCATAAGCTTAACAACAGCATGAGTAGCAAGCCATGTAATGACTGAATCTGGAAGAAAAACATATGTACCTAACGACACAATGGTAATTAAAATACGTGCTTAACATTTTTCAGTTGAAGCAGCCTTAAACTTACTTATGAAGAAGTCTAAACAATGATCTGCAGTGATTCTCAAAGGTTAGGGAAAGCTATTCTTCGTGGCAGTAACACATAATTTACATTTGAAAATATGTGTACAAATACTCAGTAATCTTGCCTGGAAAATCCCATGGACAGAGGAGCCTGGTGGGCTGCAGTTCATGGGAACACTAAGACTCGGACACTACTGAGCGACTCCACTTTCATCTTTCACTTTCCTGCATTGGAGAAGGAAATGGCAACCCACTCCAGTGTTCTTGCCTGGAGAATCCCAGGGATGGGGGAGCCTGGTGGGCTGCCATCTATGGGGTCGCACAGAGTCAGACACGAGTGACGTGACCTAGCAGCAGCTCCATCTATTCATAAATTTAAAAAGTAATGTTAACTGTGCACCAAAATGGACAAAAAGAGGAAACATGTACACTTAACTTGTGATCTAGATATCTATTGATCTTGTTGCAAATTATAAACATGTACAAGTCAGCCTTATAATTGAGTATTGTTTCTTTGTACACTGAATCTCAACTATATTTTTATGACAAATAAATGATTTTAAAAGTTAATAATACCATCCAATTAATAATAAAATTATAACAGGCCACACTACTAAAGAAAGTTTTCCAATAACAAATAATAGGCTTTTGTTTCTTTATATTGTAATTACAGTTTTGATAAACTCACATTTCATCACATTTAATTGTTTTCAAGGCCCCATATTGTTAAAACTATTACTTTTTCATTCACTGCTCAGAATAGAAAATTATCTATCTCTTTCATTCAAACACACACACAAACACACATGCATATTTCAAAACAGCCAGCCCAAGTGACAAAAGCACTGATTCTGTACTTCTTTGGAAAGATGGATTTACTATTCATGTTTCTTTGTTTTAATATACATTTATTTATTTTAATTGGAGGCTAGCTACTTTGCAATACTGTATTCGATTTGCCATATCGACATGAATCTGCCACAGGTGTATATGAGTTCCCAATTCTGAACCACCCTCCTACCTCCCACCAAATATCATTTCTCTGTATCATCCCGGTGCACCAGCCCCAAACATCCTGTATCCTGGATCGAACATAGACTCGTGATTCATTGCTTACATGATAGTATATATGCTTCAATGCCATTCTCCCACATCATCCCATCCTCTCCCTCTCCCTCAGAGTCCAAAAATCCGTTCTATACATCTGTGTCTCTTTTGTTGTCTCGCATACAGGGTTATCATTATCATCTTTCTAAATTCGATATATATGCATTAGTATACAATATTGGTTTTTCTCTTTCTGGCTTACTTCACTCTGTATAATCGGCTTCAGTTTCATGCATCTCATTAGAACTGATTCAAATGTATTCTTTTTAATGGCTGAATAATACTCCATTGTGTATATGTACCACTGCTTTCTTATCCATTCATCTGCTGATGGACATCTACGTTGCTTCCATGTCCTGGCTATTATAAAAAATGCTGCAGTGAACATTGAGATACATGTGTCTCTTTCAGTTTTCATTTCCTCGGTGTGTATACCCAGCAGTTGGATTGCTGGGTCATAAGGAAGTTGTATTTGCAATTTTTTTAAGGAATCTCCACACTGTTCTCCATACTGGCTGTACTAGTTTGAATTCCCACCAACAGTGTAAGAAGGTTCCCTTTTCTCCAGATTCTCTCCAGTATAGCTTGTAGATTTTTGGATCGCAGCCATTCTGACTGGTGTGAAATGGTACCTCATTGTGGAATCACTCCCCTACAACAACAAGCTAATTTTCAACAGCAAAGAATATCTTATCCTTACTTCCTAAAAGAGTAAGTTTATTCTCCATGCCTGCCAGGCAGGCAAAAACCTAAATGTTAGTCTCTCCATTTCTTATTGTTCCTATTATCTCCCTTTCATCAGTGAAAAAACTGAAACCCAGAGAAGTTAAGTAATCTGCCCAAGAGCACCCAGCCAGGATGTGAGCTTAGATCCCCTCCTTCACCGCAGGTGGGCTGACAGAATTCCTGGAGTTAACTTTGTTTCATTCAGGAGGTGTGTCTGTGCCTACAGCAGCAGGGAGAAGCCTGATCTACAATGAAAAGGATACACTCATTCCTGTCTGGTGGTTGCAGAAACTGACGCAACTCTTAGAAAACAAACAGGAAAGAAGTATTCAAGAGTCCTTAAACTGCTTCTATATTTTAACACAGTAATTCTATTTTCAGGAATCTAATGGAAGAAAACAACCACATGGAAAAGTATATAAATAAAAACACTAAATGAAGCATCACTTCCACTATCAAAAATTAGCAATACAATGTCTAACAACAGAGGACTGGTACAATAAAGCATAGTAGAATCATACACGTGATCACTATGCAGGTATTAACACGCATATTACAAAGGAATACTACGTGCCTCAGCAAGTAGATAGCCCTTGAGCATTCCTGGCTACACAGTACAGATTACATTCAGGCACTCATGTCTATTTCCTCGCTAACCACCCCACACACCCACTTCAATGGTGGTAATCAAATTAAAAAGGTGAGGTCCCACAAAAGGAGTCAGAAGAAAGAGACCGAAGGGAACAAGAAGATTTAAGCAGAAACATTTTAAAAGAAAGTGAACTGAAGAGTGTTAACTGACGTAGAAGAAAGTTGAACCTATGCCTGAAAAGGAAGATGACAAGAAGCAGCCACCAAATTCTAAGATAAACCCTGAAAAGCTCAGGATCTGTAGGCATCACACACCGTGAAACCAGAAGGGGTGAACACAGGAGGTCCGGCCGAAGTTTAGAAGATCTCCCACCCATGGCAGATGCAGGGCGTTTCCCACTTGTGGAGATTGAACCTGGAGGTCCCCAAGGAAAAACAAACAAGTTCCAATCCATTACTGTACAAGTCCTATCAACATCTTCAGATTTCTGCCAGCTCCTGTTGAAGTGTTTCACTCTTACATATAAACAGCCTGAGGCAACCAGATATTTTAGGAAAGCTTCCAACATGAAAAATAGGAACAAATCAAACAAAGAAAAATCTAGAAATACCATCCTAAAAGAAAACTGACAAATGATCAACAGGTCTTTACACTGATAGCTCATTCAGTGGAAGCTCATTCATCTCACTGAGATGCTCTGGTACCCAGGAAGAGAAATCCACACACAGCATCTTCACACATCCCACACTGGAGGTGTCTGGGGAGACTCTGCAAGTGAGTTTCAGCTCCTCTTTCAAGCTAGCTGGTAAAGTGATAAACCTGAATCTGAAAAAAAGAAGTCAAGAAATTATATACACTACTTTATGATTATATCTGGTGAATGATTAAGAATTATAATCACACAAAATCATATAAACAAATTATTTTAAAATATGTAAGATAAACATGAGAAAAATAAGAGTTAAAATATTTGAATCCAATCACCTCTAGGTATTAGAAATAAGTTTGTAGCTTACTTTTTCTTTGTATTTCTTTGCATGTGTGCTTTTTATTTTCTGCCCTGAACACATATTACTTTTAAATCTTTTAAAAGTGTGTGTTTCAGAATAACCTCTACTGCAAAGGCTTCCACAGGAAACTATCAGAAAGTATTGAAAAAGGAGCACTAGGTGAGGCAATTGAAAGACAAATGAAGAAAAGCCTTTCAAGAAATTCATCTGAGAAATAGGTCAGAGGGGAAGGTCTGGCAAAGAAACTTTTCTGCTCACTATTTCTTAAAATGGAAAGACGAGTCTGTTTACAAAGTAGGAGGAGAAGCCAGCTGAAAAATCTGCCTCTTCTGGGGAGATTTCCATCTCTAACTTAAGATGGCAACTTATTCCTCTCCCAAGGTAAACACAACCATGCCAACTGTTATTTACAGGGACTCTGTGGGGAATTATATAATTTTCAGAGAAACTAACTCATATCTCAACTTTGGCTGTGAATTCCTTGAAGATGGAAACCATGTCTTAACTTCCTGTTTTTGAATGGCCCACAAAGCAGGTCTCATTAGCAAAAATGAACTACACTCCAACTGCCTAGCCATCTGCTACTCAAACACTTGCTACAGAAATCTTCAGCAACACCCTCAACCTGACTTTAACCTTGAACCACCCTACTCACTCATCCACTGACCCAGGTTCCAATCAGAGGTAGGTAGTAACTAAGAGTACAGATCAGCAGCCACCCTGGTTTCAAATCACAGCTCGACGGATTACCGGCTGTGTGACTCTGGGCATGTTGCTTGACCTCTCTGAGTCTCAATTTCCTCCTGGGTGATAGTATCTACTCTTCAATACTGGTTTGAGAAAACAAATTAACACTGTAGTGTGCTTAGAAGCATGCCTGACTTATAGCAAGCACTCTCAAAGTGTTGGTTATTATTATTCAAGGAAGGAAAGTGGCAATCGGACGGGAGACAAAGCAGACAGTTCAAGTGCTCCATAAAAGTAGGTCGTTTTGCAGAGCTTTCTCTGAGAATTGTCTTTGCCAAAGTTAGGAGCACAATGCTTCTGCACAATGACTCACCAGTCCTCTCCTCCCCTCATCCCTCAGTTTCTGTCAGTTCTGTCAAGGGGTTATTTTATTCACTTTCAAGCCTTCCAGAAACATTTGGAATCTGCACAAAAGAAGAAATATGAAACTTTCAGGCAGTGATAAGCAGAAATTCTAAGCTGCTGCTTAGGATCTCCCTGCAACTCTGACTAGAGTTCCTGCCACACACTTCACATGTGTTTTGAGAATTTATGAAGCGTGCTAGACTCAGCTATACACCTGGAACTTTCTGACGTGCTCCAAGCCATTAACCTTTGAGAACATTCCAGATAAACACTAATATATGGACATATTTATATATACAAATATGTATTTTAAATATATATTCCTCTACTTTAAAATACTGGAACGTCTCATTAATGATTCATTTGCAAAATTACAGCAGAAAGGACATTTCCGCAAACCGTTGCTAAATTTGATACTTTAGTTGACCTGTTTAAGACTGGTAAACAAAAGTTGACCACATTTCGGTCCTTGTCTCTACCCCATGTATTTTTAAGGTTTGAAATAAACATTCTATCATCGGAAAGAAGCAAGCCTGGTCGTGAGTCTTGGATGCACACGTCCACAGGTGGTTGAGTCTTTCCCAACACCAAACTCCCAAGACCACGGCTGTGGCGAATCCCTAGCTTCAGTTCAGCAACTGCAAGCAGGACTGGCACCATCTTTGTCACAGCAAATGGAGGAGGGTGCCAGGGCTGGGCTCACGACCCATTATTCTCTCTGGATTGGAGGGGCAGTCCCCTTCACTAAAAGGGACATTTAAATTAGACATTTCATTTACAAGTACATGGGGTTTTTAAAGCCCACCACATCACACCCCAATCCCTTGGTCCAAAAGCAGATCTGGCAGGATATAGAAATTCTACTTTTAAAAAAAACTTATTCTTTTTTTTTTTAATTATGAAAGCATGGTAACACATTTACAGGAGACTTGGGAAATACAGAATAAAGTTACGTATATTTCTACTATATGATACAATTATTTTTCAAATATATAAATTAAGATTTTTACTTGGAGTTGTAATACCAAACTCTCAAAATTTAATAGAATGAATATACAGAAAAGTAGAAGGATACAGTAGACCTGCAAAGTACCATGAACTAGTTCATACAATTTTCACACAACAGTAAGATACAAATTCCATTCAAGTTCCCAAAGATTGTAAACATATCCAGGGACATAAAACATGCAAAAATTTCATGGTCTAAAGGTATTAAAATCATACAGAGTCTGTTTTCTTATCACCATGGAATTATGTTAGAAATCAATATCAAAATAATATTTGAAAATAATCCATATATTTTCAAGTGCAGTGTGACATTTACCAAAAGAGATCTTTGACTTAAGCTATTGAGAGCCTCAATAGTTAGAAGACTGAAAAATCAGAGGGTGACTGCAAAGAAAACATTTAAATAAGAAATATCAAAATGAGAAATTAATATCAAAGATACTTTAAAAACCCCATGTAACTGGAAATTAAATGTCCACTTTTAAATGATGGGCGTATCTAAGAAGCCATAACAAGAAAAACTAGAAAATATTTGCAACAATAAAAATGAAAACAGAATTTATCAGAATTTGTTGCATGCAGCTGAAGTGGCTCAAAGCAACTAAATACAATAAAAACTAACTCTGCTTCTTTCACTGATTAAAGGCACATGTAATGAATGGTCAATAGAGCCTTCTGATCACACCCAGTTGAGAAGGCTCTGGCCAAGCCAAACAGGCTTGGATGCTTTCCTGAATTTTCGGGAGAGGTGCCCACCTCCTATCTCCACCCACAGCCCCCCTGACTGTGGGATTCTGGTTACAATCTTGCAGTAATCCTGAAAACAGCTCACAGGAATGCATTCCAGGGTTACAAACCCCTTAGGGGTCCAAAGACTCCAGGTTGAGAGCCAAAATCCCAGAGTAAATAAAAATGAAAACCTGAAGACGGTTCACCCAGGTTGATGGATATCCTAAAACATACAACATTCCCTCTCAAGAATTTGCCTAAGTACCACCTGAAATGGAAGGCGAGCCCTGGAACGATCTGCCATTGACTTTTCTATTTATGCCAACTGCCCATAAAAATTCCTCTCCTGCTTTGCAAGGACAAAACTCAGGAACAAATGACCTAATTAAGCAGGAGATTTCCTGGCTTACAGCTACGAAGAAGACTAAAATGCAATGAAACGATGCTAAATTTGAAAGGGGCTGTAAGCCAAAGCGATTGAGCGAACTGGGTTTGCTTTTTTTTAATGTGTGTACCCAACGCAGTCGGAGCTCAAACCGTGAGCATGACAGCCATCCTTAACCACTTTTATTTATGAAGCAACCAGAACGCGTGATTTCCCCCACTTATTGGCTGCACATTTTTCAAAATGTGATTATGCCACACTCTGAATGCCTCTTCTTGGCACATTTTGTCGGCCTGCCTTTGCTACGGAGTTGTTGCCAACGCAACACAATAGAGGGGGTTTGATGTCTCTCACCCAGCTCTCAGAAATGTGCTCAATTACCCCATACTCTCACCGAGCTCTAAACTCTCCACCCTCTCTGATTTTGCACAGATGTTCAAGGAGAAAGGTTTTTTTTTTTTTTGCTTTAAATGAATGTCAAGCGCCTGGCACAATACTGTACAAAGAAATGCACAAGTCAGCACTGTCCAAAAGCTGGTTATGAGCTCACTTCCTCTTTTCAGCTTCTCCACGTCCCAAAAAATAAACATGGGAACAATCATGCTTGCCCAATGTCTAAAAAACACAACCAGGAAGTGCACAGGTGAAGCGCTCACAGGTAATTTTTCTCAGCTCCTTTGTGCTGAACTTTAAGGAGCGGGGTGGTATGTTAAGGGCGCTTTGCCAGAGGCCATCCTGGTTCTTTTGGCTACTCCCAAACCCCCCCCAACCCCCCGGGAGGTGAGGTCATGGGGAAATTCCGAGGGGGTCACATAACTGCTCCAAGAAGCCTGAGACCATTCCCATCCCCCATGCCCACCCCCATGACACCCTATTTTCGGAGCTGTGTTGATTCTGCCAGTTTCTCTCTCCTTCCCAGCACTTCCTCCCTGGGGTCACCGAGATCTCCCTCGGCGGCCAAAATTAAATCAGTAGCTGGATTCCAACTTAGAAACGTCTCATTTCTGGCTAACCAGAACTAGAATTCTCGTACTCTTGCATGTCTGGGAGCTATCAACAGTGACAAGTCTGTTTCATCCAGGAGAGAACTGCTAACCTGGTGTGAAGCTGGCAAACACCCACAGGGAGAGCGAAAACATCTGCAGTCAAACAATTGAAAAAAAAAAAAAAAAAAAAAACCTCTCACACAGACTGATTTTCTGTGTGATGGTGAGAAAACTGAGACAGAAAAATGTGAAGGTATGTGTTGGTACAAACAGGGGCATGGGTATGTTTGAATGGCAAACCTATATCATAACAAATCATAGACATTCTTAGACTGATCCATAAATCAGGCTGAATCTGCACCCTTGGAAAATGAAAATTCTGCAATTTTTGGAACCATTTTGGTCTCACGTATTATTGCTTCTACAGTAATTTTTTTATCATTTTACATTGCACCTTGACAAAATAAAATAAACTTTGAGCTGAACATGGCACATAAACCACATGCCAGCAACACCTCTCCCAACAAAAACCCGACTGAAAGGATAGTAAACATATCTTTTTAAAAGGACAAAAAATACATCAGCAGAGACGAGAACACACAAAACATTCACCTGACACTTGGATGGGAAGCAGACATGAAACTGGTGATTTCGATCATAAACGATGCTCAGAGAGGGTCCAATCAGCAGGCTTGTCCTACACGTCTCCACTCTTGAGTCCATGGGAGGCTCCCGCTGAAGGGAAGGTGGGAGACGGGGTGGAACAGAGGGTGGAACAGAGGGTGATGGTCCGATACAAAGAGGATGGACCTTGGGGCTCCCAGTCCCCTCCTCCTATCTGCCCCAACTGCCAGATAAGAGGCCTATTATCCAAACAAACTGAACCAAGGAGATCAGAGATGACAG
Organism: Madoqua kirkii; assembly: GCA_006408675.1. Lineage (NCBI taxonomy): Eukaryota > Metazoa > Chordata > Mammalia > Artiodactyla > Bovidae > Madoqua > Madoqua kirkii. The sequence goes on from SJYC01109824.1 coordinate 20,795, forward strand.
ACGGCACAATGAGAAAGTGATGGGATTCAGGGCTGAAAACTCAGAAAGAGACGGTGGGAATAAGGGAGAGTCTACTGACTACCCCATGGGATCCACATCCCCCTCCCTCCATCTGCTTCCAGATGCTTCCAGAATACTCGGAGCTTATCCCAGCCCAGGCTTACCCCAGACAAGGCTGGTGGAATTTTTCTCTGCAGAACCTGAATGAACATTTGAGAAGACCAGCTGCTGCTTCATCACTATAAAGAAACATCAACAATTGACAAGCCTGTTCACATGCACAGAGAATCAGATCTGATTTTTTGTATCTTACTTTTAATACTTGCTCTTAGTAACAGCCAAGGCTGAACAAACCTTTACAGAGAGCCTATGAAATGAAAGCTGGGACCAAAACACAGAGAAGGGAAAAAGCCTGGTGAAAATATGCAGACATTTCAGGGGGTAGAGGAGACACATAGAATGAGATGCTATGAGAAAAATAGCTCTTAGAAATTAGTCATATGGAATTAAATTAAATTAAATTAAATTAATTAAATTTGTTAATTAGAGGAAATTTCATAAAAAGTAGAGGAAAAAAATGCATGGAAAAATTTTAAAGATAAGTAGGGCATCTTCTGGAAGGCCTAATCCTCAAAACATAGGAATTACAGAAAGAATTAAAAGAAAAAAGAAAAACCTAATTCAAGAAGTGTCCCAGACTGATGAGACAAGGCTTCCATACAAAAAACAAATGCTCAGAATAATTTTTGAAAGGACCCACTGAGATATATGCCAAAAATTGTGAAACTTTAAAATATGGGAAGTGAAGATCCCAAAATGTTTCACAGGAAAAAAAAATTAAATCACAGAACAAAAAATGTTAGAAGACAACAGAGCAATGTTTTAAAATGTCAAAGAAAGTATCTTCAGTTTTTAATTCCCCATGTGGTAAAATTATCAAGCAAATCTAAGCAGACATTAGAGACATTTTTAGATGTAACGACTCAAAAGGAATTTAGCTCCCTTGCACCTTTCTGGGAAAGCTACTTGGTATGTGTTCTATTAAAACAATGGAGTAAATCATGAGATTAGAAGATGTGTAACCCAGAGAATTGTGGGTCCAGAAAAGAAATACAGTGAAGGAAAGTGCCTGAATGATGGCTGTGTACTAGGCCTCGAGTACAAGCTATCTGCACAAGAGCTGAAAGAGGGGGCTCCAGACGGTGTGCACCAGGAGAAAAAGCTGGGGAAACTGAATGGTTACATGGTGTGCTTTTAAAGTTTGGGGGAAATTAGTTGAAAGAAAACTGGCAGGTCTGTTGAAATTACTTGATAGAAGTTAGCTATGGGTGTACTGCAACTCAGGCCAATTTTTAAGAATTGAATTATCTCAAGCAGACATGAAACTGGTGATTTCGATCATAAACGATGCTCAGAGAGGGTCCAATCAGCAGGCTTGTCCTACACGTCTCCACTCTTGAGTCCATGGGAGGCTCCCGCTGAAGGGAAGGTGGGAGACGGGGTGGAACAGAGGGTGGAACAGAGGGTGATGGTCCGATACAAAGAGGATGGACCTTGGGGCTCCCAGTCCCCTCCTCCTATCTGCCCCAACTGCCAGATAAGAGGCCTATTATCCAAACAAACTGAACCAAGGAGATCAGAGATGACAGACGGCACAATGAGAAAGTGATGGGATTCAGGGCTGAAAACTCAGAAAGAGACGGTGGGAATAAGGGAGAGTCTACTGACTACCCCATGGGATCCACATCCCCCTCCCTCCATCTGCTTCCAGATGCTTCCAGAATACTCGGAGCTTATCCCAGCCCAGGCTTACCCCAGACAAGGCTGGTGGAATTTTTCTCTGCAGAACCTGAATGAACATTTGAGAAGACCAGCTGCTGCTTCATCACTATAAAGAAACATCAACAATTGACAAGCCTGTTCACATGCACAGAGAATCAGATCTGATTTTTTGTATCTTACTTTTAATACTTGCTCTTAGTAACAGCCAAGGCTGAACAAACCTTTACAGAGAGCCTATGAAATGAAAGCTGGGACCAAAACACAGAGAAGGGAAAAAGCCTGGTGAAAATATGCAGACATTTCAGGGGGTAGAGGAGACACATAGAATGAGATGCTATGAGAAAAATAGCTCTTAGAAATTAGTCATATGGAATTAAATTAAATTAAATCAAATTAATTAAATTTGTTAATTAGAGGAAATTTCATAAAAAGTAGAGGAAAAAAATGCATGGAAAAATTTTAAAGATAAGTAGGGCATCTTCTGAAAGGCCTAATCCTCAAAACATAGGAATTACAGAAAGAATTAAAAGAAAAAAGAAAAACCTAATTCAAGAAGTGTCCCAGACTGATGAGACAAGGCTTCCATACAAAAAACAAATGCTCAGAATAATTTTTGAAAGGACCCACTGAGATATATGCCAAAAATTGTGAAACTTTAAAATATGGGAAGTGAAGATCCCAAAATGTTTCACAGGAAAAAAAAATTAAATCACAGAACAAAAAATGTTAGAAGACAACAGAGCAATGTTTTTAAAATGTCAAAGAAAGTATCTTCAGTTTTTAATTCCCCATGTGGTAAAATTATCAAGCAAATCTAAGCAGACATTAGAGACATTTTTAGATGTAACGACTCAAAAGGAATTTAGCTCCCTTGCACCTTTCTGGGAAAGCTACTTGGTATGTGTTCTATTAAAACAATGGAGTAAATCATGAGATTAGAAGATGTGTAACCCAGAGAATTGTGGGTCCAGAAAAGAAATACAGTGAAGGAAAGTGCCTGAATGATGGCTGTGTACTAGGCCTCGAGTACAAGCTATCTGCACAAGAGCTGAAAGAGGGGGCTCCAGACGGTGTGCACCAGGAGAAAAAGCTGGGGAAACTGAATGGTTACATGGTGTGCTTTTAAAGTTTGGGGGAAATTAGTTGAAAGAAAACTGGCAGGTCTGTTGAAATTACTTGATAGAAGTTAGCTATGGGTGTACTGCAACTCAGGCCAATTTTTAAGAATTGAATTATCTCCAGAGAAAACTAAGTTTTTGAAGGAAATAATCACAGGACAGTATTTGACCCAGCAATGAACACACAGTGAAAACAACAGGCACACTGACTAATGAATTAGAAAGCCCTGCACCATACCACTCGGAGGAGCAGGAAGGACCAGAGAACTCAGTTACTGCCCACTGCGCCCTGGGAATTTTAAGTCTTTTTTTTTAAAATATTTATTCATTATTCTTCGTTGCTGTGTGAGCTTCTCATTGCAGTGCCTTCTCTTGCTGTGGAGCACATGGGTTTAGTTACCCCACGGCATGTGGGATCTTAATTCTCCCAGAACAGGGATCAAACCCGTGTCCCCCGCATTGGCAGGTAGATTCTTAACCATTGGGCCACCAGCGAGGTCCCAAACTCCTTTCTAAACAGCCTCTCAACTCATCATCCAGTTTCCAGATCTTCCACCCAGCCTGCAAGTTCTTCCCAGACATTGAGGGAGGGGTTCCACCAAAATGAGACGGAGGACTCCAGAAAACAATTTCAGGAAGAGAAGTCGGGGGGCAGGGGGGCAGAGAGGATTCCCAAGATAACATCAGAGGTCCTACACCAGGTAATAGAGATAAAGGGGATGGCCAGGGTCACCGAGGGGGAGATGGCGGGATGCTCACCAGGAAAGACACAAAGCCAGGCCAGACTGGAGCAACTCAGACCGCCAGACAAATCCCTTTGAGAACTGGGGATAAAACAGGGACTATCTGAGCATCTGATGAATTTAAATAAACTACGAGGGATTCAGGCAGGAGATGAGAATTTTGGACTGAATTAGGTAACTATATGGAAAATGAAGTGGAAGAAAAGTTAGATAATAAGTCCAGGGAAAGGAAAATTGGGCAAAAATGGAAACTAGCCGCCTTTGACTCTCACATTATTCTTTGAACCAACATAAATTTAAAAAAATAAACCACAAAGTTCTAGAAGAAGTTATGAGACTTTAAAAAATGCTCTCAGACAGCAGACGCTCTCTCCAAACATGACCTAGACCCCAGACGCCACAGAAGCAAAGACTGACGAAGCGCAGAGCCAAAAAGCAAAGTACAGAGCAGGACAAAGCGTTTAAATACACTTACGGAGGGCTAATCTCCTCCACAGGCAAAGGCACTCCTATGTATCAATCAGAAAAATGGACAAAGGACAGGAACAAGTAGTGGATAGATAGCCCCCAAAATGTCCAAATGGCTCGTCAACATCTGAAAACGTCTCCAACCTCAAAAAGCAGGAAGAAAAACACAAAGGATAATTAAGAAACGCTAACATTTCTCACTGATCAGATTAGGAAATGCGAACACTGGACATGACTGTGGTTGCTCACTGGAACAGGCAGGCAGTGTGATGATTCAGATGGCCTGGGTTCAAGTCGTAGCTCACCACTCACTGGAGCTGGCCACCAGCTTACATCATCTCTGTGACCTCAGTTTCCTTTATCTGTAAAGATGTGATAACCACAGTACTTCTAAGAGTTGCTCTGAGGATTAAACAAGTTAACATCCACAAAGTACTTGAAAAAGCATAAAGTAAGAACTATGTATGAGTCAGTACAACAAATGAACGAACTCCTGAAGGGCAAAGTGGCAATATCTATCTACATTAAAAAGAAATACACCCTTTGATTGCAGACCCCACCTCTGGGATTTATATTTTGGATGTTCTCACAAAGAGACTTCAAGAACCTTCACTGCAGCATTGTTTATTAACAGCAGACCATTTGAAATATAAATGTCCATCAACAGGGGCAACTTTACGGGTAATTAAAGGTTCCCCATATAATGAAATGTTACCTGCCAATAAAAACTGAGGCAGATCTGTATATACCAATATAAAATAATCTTCAGGGTGTGTTAAGTAAACAAGATACAACATCATATCTAGCATATGCTACCATTTGTGTTAAATGGCTATGCATAAAATATTTCTGGAATGATATGCTTTTTTTTTAAATGATGAGAGGTTATCATATAAAGGTTTGTTTTTAATGGGCAAGAATCAAGAATGATTCTTTCCAAAGTGTTGGAAAAATCTTCCTAAAGAGAGTAAACGTTCCCCGTATAACTTTATTTTCACTATTTGCTCTACAAACCTTGTTCCCAAAGCATTGTGTTAAAACAAACTTCAGCCTGACAGAGTTCAAACTGCTGTGAACCCTGAATTATTGGGGTTGAAAACCAAGGCCTGAGAGTCCACGTGCAGAGCAGCATGTCCACAATACCTACTTCAGGCATTACAATTTGTCCTAAAGCACTGAGACGGCTTTCGTTCAATATCGGCATGATATGCCAAATTACAGTGCACTTAATTTTTAATCCCCGTATAACTTTATTTTCACTATTTGCTCTACAAACCTTGTTCCCAAAGCATTGTGTTAAAACAAACTTCAGCCTGACAGAGTTCAAACTGCTGTGAACCCTGAATTATTGGGGTTGAAAACCAAGGCCTGAGAGTCCACGTGCAGAGCAGCATGTCCACAATACCTACTTCAGGCATTACAATTTGTCCTAAAGCACTGAGACGGCTTTCGTTCAATATCGGCATGATATGCCAAATTACAGTGCACTTAATTTTTACAAAGACAAATAACAAGTTCAAAAACAGATTCAAACATGCACTCTCCTGTTCACAGCAGCACTATCCACAATAGCCAAGACGTGGAACCACAGGATGGACATCTAAAAAGTGTCCATCAACAGATAATAGATGGAATGTGGTGCATCTATATAAAACAACATATCATTCAGTCATAAAAACGAATGAAATTATGCCATTTGCAGCAACGTGGTTGGACCTAGAGATTACCACACTAAGTGAAGTAAGTTAGAGAAAGACAAATACCATATGATATTGCTTATATTTGGAATCTAAAATATATATACATACATATGTATATTTATAAATGACTTTATTTACAAAAAAGAAATAGATTTACAGATGTGGAAAACAAACTTAGAGTTACCAGAG
>SJYC01109825.1:0-13703 GCA_006408675.1 Madoqua kirkii
GAAAAGACTGATTTGGTCCATATGCCTGTTTTAATAGCTTACGACATATATCTGGAGCTGACTGGGTGAGAAATCTATCTTATAAGATCACTCTTCCCTCTTCACTTTTGGGATCAATCTCAGTGAACCTGCAAAGGTCTTCTCTCAGTCTATCTAGGATTTTACCAGGAGCTTCCTTCTCCTCCTGTTCTATGTTTGCCAATTTGGCATCATTTAAAGTCTTAGCAAGTGCTTGCCTGAGTCCTTCAAGAATATATCTGGCAAAATGACTCTGATCTCATCTTCCTTTAGCCTTGTTATAGTCTCAATCTGGTTCTATAGTTGGGACCACCTGAATCCAAGTGGGGATGGTGGCTATCTCGACCTCCCTCTTCCCTACTGATTCATTACCAAGCCATTCATCTCCATAAGCAACTGCTTTCCCCAAAACTCGACTTTTTGAGTCAGGAGTCATCGTTTGTCCCAAGATATACATCACATTCTTCCAAGCAAGGTCATAAAGCAGTCATAAAACACTTTTAAAAGCTCTAATATATTTTTCTGGGTCCTCTAGTCTCCCAGATCCTCCTTGAGTCTTTGTACTTCTTGATAAGAAAAGGGCTTATTAACTCTCATAGACTGATTATTTCTCCCAGTGGGTACTTCATGAAGAGGCAACAGCTTGTGTGGCTGTTCCTCAGCCACTCTGGCTGCTCTGCACATATTATCCCAGGGGTAGAGATGTGTATAAGAGACAGGTTTGTACTTCTTGATAAGAAAAGGCTTATTAACTCTCATAGACTGATTATTTCTCCCAGTGGGTACTTCATGAAGAGGCAACAGCTTGTGTGGCTGTTCCTCAGCCACTCTGGCTGCTCTGCACATATTATCCCAGGGGTAGATTGGAGAAACTTGCTTTTCTTGATCTCTTTGCTTTCTGTCCTCCATCTCATCCTGCATTTCACCCTTAGTTTTTACTGTCTGAGCTTCTCTTACTTCGATTGTCTAAGTTTCTATTGAAACCAGAGTAGTCTGAGGTCATATTGAGATAGGAGTTGTTTGGACCTCTACTTGGGCTGTTTGAATCTCAGTTTGGGTTTTTACTGAACAAAGGCAACCCTTCCTAGGGAGGTTCCCTGACTTGCAATTTGCTTAGTTTCGAGCCCCGAGTACAGGGGCAAAGTAGGAGGACAGGAGGGAGCTGAAGGTTTCACATTCAACTCTATACCCTTAGGACATAAGTCTGGCATACCTCACAGAGGGAAAAAGGGAAATACATATGCTACTTCTACCCATTTCCCTTGTTTTCTACAGAGCCGGTCTAATTGTAGAACAGCAATAATTGAGATTCTTCAGCTGGCCACCATTTGCCGTCCTCCAATGGATACCGTGGCCATGCAGTATCACGTAGAAGATAAGGCGTGTCTTCTTTAAGCTCTGGGGATCAAATATATCCCAGTTTTTCAGGATACAATTCAAAGGAGTGAGGCTTTAAGTGTTAGCTTCCATCTGTAAGAGAGAAAAAAGCGACCAGTGCCATCTTTCTACTGGAGGCATCCCTCCCTGCTCTAGATGGGGGTGTGGACAGACTTTACACCAAAGCTTTCCTTCCCTGGTCAGACTTAGTCTGTCCCTTACTGACATAAGCACCATACTCGTCCCTCGTAGTTCTACCACCGAGATGGGGTGGAGATGCACCAGGGGTAGACCTGATGGCATTCTAGACTGATGTCTAGTTTCTCATCATTAAAACCTTGCTTGCCTCTGATGCCACCCAGGGTGCAATCAGAGTAACCTTCCAGAATTCTTCCCAAGCTAAGACCACTGGGGGAAATATTCATCACCTGAGTGCCTGTGCACAACCCTGAGTATATTCCTGACCACAATAAGACTGATACGAACATAAAACTGAGATATTCCTTCCAAGTGTTAACACACCAATATAAAAAATAGCAAAAGAGATGGTGAAAGGCTGGCCAGTGAGGAAAAAGTGATTTTTGTCATCGAGTTATTAGGGCCAGTCCTTCCAGTTCATTCCCACAGATTCTATAGAAAGGATATCCAAGGAGTTTGGGACCAAAGCCATTGGAAAGCCTCCTCTGGTTCAGTAAGAGCTAGTGCTACCAAAGGAAGAAATCCATTGCACTTCCAATCTGAGTAACCTTTAACCTCAGAGATGCTCCATCTAACTTCCAAACTTTCAATTCTTAGCAAGGCTAGGCCCTTCCTGACTACCCAACCAAGTTTGGGACCTAAGTAAGAGTACATAGTAACAGCATAGATCAGAAGTCCCTTCAAAGTCTACGATCTGGAGGCGGTCTCAAGATGGTGGAGGAATAGGATGGGGAGACCACTTTCTCCCCCACAAATTCATCAAAAGAACATTTAAACACTGAGTAAATTCCATAAAACTTCTGAATGCTGTCAGAGGACATCAAACACCCAGAAAAGCAGCCCATTGTCTTTGAAAAGAGGTAGGAAAAAATATAAAAGACAAAAAAAGAGACAAAACAGGTAGGGATGGAGCTCTGTCCTGAGAAGGGAGTCTTAAAAAGAGAGAAGTTTCCAAACACCAGGAAACACTCTCACTGCCAAGTCTGTGGCAAGCCTTGGAAGCACAGAGGACAACATAACAGGGAGGAAAAATCAATAAATAATAAAAAACTCACAGATTACAAGCCAAACGGTAACTCCCCCAGTGGAGAAGCAGCACAGATGCCTGCATCTGCCACTAGCAAGCGGGGGCTGGACAGGGAGAAATGGGCTGCATTGCTTAGAGTAAGGATTAAGCCTGAATGCCCCAAGGGTAATCAGAGCGAACTAACTTGGGCTAGCAAACCAGACTGTGGGATAGCTACCACGTGAAAAGCTTGAACATAAGACACTGCCAGGACCGCGCACAGAACAAAAGACTGAACAGAATTAGCCAGCTGCAGACCATCCCCCTCCGGTGACAGGCAGCCAAAGCTGGAAGGGGGGATTCACAATACCAGAGAAATATCATCTACCAAACTGAAACAAGGATTCTTTGCTAACTAAGACTTCTTGAGGTTCTGCACAGTCATCATCTGCCTGAGAAGGTGTGCCATTTGTACACCCAGAAAACTGAGCAGCAGGGACTGGAGAGGTGATAAGTCATAGCAACTGCACTTGGCAAACGCATCATCACCTGAGCTGCTCGGACTTGGGAAGGGCACAAAACACAGGCCCAACTGAGTCTGCGCCTCTGAGGACTACCCAAGTGCCTGAACCTGAGCGGTTCAGACCTGGGAGGTGCATGCAGCCCAGGCCGGCCTCCGATGGTTTCCAGTGCAGCAACAGAGCCTGAGCTCTGTGGGCAGGGAGGGCACATGTGCCAAGCCCAGTGTGGCTGAGACATGATGACAACACACCAGTGTTACTTGTTTGCAGCATACCTCCCTCCTCACAGCACAACTGAACAAGTGAGCCTAAAAAAAGTATCCACCACCACCCTCCTTGTGTCAGGGAGGAAATCAGACACCAAAGAGACCAGCAAACAGAAGAAGCTAAAACAGAGGGAACCACCTTGGAAGTGACAGGTGAAATAGATCAAAACCCTGTTGTTAGTACTGACCACATAAGAAGGGGCCTACAGATCTTAAGAAATATAAGCTGGACCAAGGAACTATCCGAAAATGAACTGACCCCACACTGCCCACAATACCACCAGAGAAAGTCATAAATATATTTTTACTATTTTTATGATCATTCTTTTTTCTTTTTCCTTTTTTAAAATTTTTAAAAATTTTTAAGTCCTCTATTACTCCTTTAATTTTCATTTTTATAACTTACTATTACTTTGCAAAAAAAGACACCCTATTTTTTAAAGCAAACTTCATATATATACATATTTTTTAAATAATTTTTGTGACTTTTTTTCTTCTTCTCTTTAATATTGTAGTTTTGAAAATCCAGCCTCTATTCTAGATTTTTAATCTTTGCTTTTTGCTACTTGTTATCAATTTTGTACCTTTTAAAAGCCAATCCACAAATTCCCAGAATATAGAAAGGCCACCCCAAACATCTAATTCTGTGAAAAATACCTCTGGTAGCTTGATAGGGATTGCACTGAATCTGTAGATTGCTTTGGGAAGTATACTCATTTTCAATATATTGATTACTCCAATCTATGAACATGGTATATTTCTCCATCTATTAGTGTCCTCTTTGATTTCTTTTATCAGCATTTTATAGTTTTCTACATATACATCTTTAGTTACTTTAGGTAGATATATTCCTAAATATTTTATTCTTTTTATCACAATGGTGAATGGAATTATTTCCTTGAGGAGATAATAGTTGAAAATTTCCCTAAAATGGGGAAGGAAGTAATCACCCAAGTCCAAGAAACTCAGAGAGTTCCAAATAGGATAAACCCAAGGCAAAACACCACAAGATACATATTAATCAAATTAACAAAGATCAAACACAAAGAACAAATATTAAAAGCAGCAAGGGAAAAACAACAAATAACAAAGGGGATTCCCATAAGGATAACAGCTAATCTTTCAATAGAAATGCTTCAGGCCAGGAGGGAATGGCAAGACATACTTAAGGTGATGAAAGAAAATAACTTAAAGCCCAGATTACTGTACCCAGCAAGGCTCTCATTGAAATATGAAGGAGAAATCAAAAGCTTTACAGACAAGCACAAGCTGAGAGAATTCAGCACCAGCAAACTAGCTCTCCAACAAATGGTATAGGATATTCTCCAGATAGGAAACACAAAAAGGGCGTATAAACTCAAACCCAAAACAGTAAGGTAAATGGTAAGTGAATCATACTTATCAATAATTACTTAAATGTAAATGGGTTGAATGCCCCAACCAAAAAGAAAAGACTGGTTGAATGGATACAAAAAACAAGATCACTACATGTGCTCCCTAGAAGATTCCCACTTCCAAACCAGGGACACATATAAGACTGAAAGTGAAGGGTTGGAAAAAGATATTCCATTCAAATAGAGACCGAAAGAAAGCAGGAATAGCAATACTCATATCAGATAAAATAGACTTTAAAACAAAGGCTGTGAAAAGAGACAAAGAAAGCCACTACATAATGATCAAAGGATCAATTCAAGAAGATATAACAATTATAAATATATATGCACCCAACATAGGAGCACCACAATATGTAAGACAATGCTAACAAGCATGAAAGGGGAAATTAACAAAAACACAATAATAGTGAGAGACTTTAATACCCCACTCACACCTATGGACAGATCAATTAAACAGAAAATTAACAAAGAAATGCAAACTTTCAATGATACAATAGATGTTAGACCTAATTGATATCTATAGAACATTTCACCACAAAACAATGAATTTCACCTTTTTCTCAAGTGCTCACAGAACTTTCTCCAGGATAGATCACATCCTGGGCCATAAATTTAACCTTGATAAATTCAAAAAAATTTGAAATCATTCCAAGCATCTTTTCTGACCATAATGCATTAAGATTAGATCTCAATTACAGGTGAAAAGCTATTAAAAATTACAACATATGCTGAACAACATGCTTCTGAATAACCAACAAATCACAAAAGAAATAAAAAAAGAAATCAAAATATGCATATAAATGAATGAAAATGAAAACAGAACAACCCAAAACCTGTGGGACACTGTAAAAGCATTGCTAAAAGGAAAGTTTATAGGAGTATAAGCATACCTCAAGAAACAAGAAAAAAGTCAAATAACCTAACTCTACACCTAAAGCAACTAGAAAAGGAAGAAATGGTGAACCCCAGGTTTAGTAGAAGGAAAGAAATTTAAAAAATTAGGGCAGAAATAAATGCAAAAAAACCACAAAAGAGACCATAGCAAAAATCAACAAAGCCAAAAGCTGGTTCTTTGAAAGGATAAATAAAATTGACAGACCACTAGCCAGACTCATCAAGAAACAAAAGGATAAAAATCAAATCAATAAAGTTAGAAATGAAAATGAAGCAATCACAACAGACAACACAGAAATACAAAGGATCGTAAGAGTCTACTATCAGCAATTATATGCCAATAAAATGGACAACGTGGAAGAAATGGACAATTTCTTAGAAAAGTACAACTTTCCAAAACTGAACCAGGAAAAAACAGAAAATCTTAACAGACCCATTACAAGCACAGAAATTGAAACTGTAATCAGAAATCTTCTAGCAGACAAAAGCCCAGGTCCAGCCTGCTTCACAGCTGAATTCTACCAAAAAATTTGAGAAAAGCTGACATCTATCCTACTCAAACTCTTCCAGAAAATTGCAGAGGAAGGTACACCTCCAAACTCATTCTATGATGACACCATCACCCTAATACCAAAACCTGACAAAGATGCCACAAAAAAAGAAAACTACAGGCCTATATCACTGATGAACATAGATGCAAAAATCCTCAACAAAATTCTAGCAATAAGAATCCAACAACACATTAAAATGGTCATACACCATGATCAAGTGAGCTTTATCCCAGGTGTGCAAGGATTCTTCAATATCCGCAAATCAAACAAGGTAATTCACCACATTAACAAATTGAAAAATAAAAGCCATATGTTCATTTGAATAGATGCAGAGAAGGCCTTTGACAAAATTCAACATTCAGTTATGATAAAAACCCTCCAGAAAGCAGGAATAGAAGGAACATACCTCAACATAATGAAAGCTATCTATGACAAACCCACAGCAAACATTATCCTCAGTGGTGAAAATTTGAAAGCATTTCCTCTAAAGTCAGGAATAAGACAGGGTGCCCACTTTAACCACTACTATTCAACATAGTTCTGGAAGTTTTGGCCACAGCAATCAGAGCAGAAAAAGAAATAGATTTCTTTTAAAGCTTGTTTTCATTCTTTTCAAGACAATTTTTTAAAATTTAATTTAATTTTTATTTTTTTAATTTCTACTTTACAGTACTGTATTGGTTTTGCCATACATTGACACGAATCAGCCACAGGTGTACACGATCTCCCAATGCTGAAGCCCCCTCCCACCTCCCACCCCACACCATCTCCACAGATCTTCCCGTACACCAGCCCCAAGCATCCTGTATCCTGTATTGAACATAGATTGGAGCTTCATTTCTTATGTGATGATATACATGTTTCAGTGCCATTCTCCCACATCATCCCACCTTCTCCCTCTCCCTCAGAGGCCAAAAGTCCGTTCTATACCTCTGTGTCTCTTTTGTTGTCTCACATACAGGGTCATTATTTCTATCTTTCTAAATTCCATATATATGTGTCAGTATTGGTGTTTTTCTTTCTGGCTTACTTCACTCTGTATAATCGGCTCCAGTTTCATCCATCTCATTAGAACTGAGTCAAATTTATTTTTTTTAAGGGCTGAGTAATACTCCATTGTGTATATGTACCACAGCTTTCTTATCCATTCATCTGCTGATGGACATCTAGGTTGTTTCCATGTCCTGGCAATTATAAACATTGCTGCAATGAACATTGGGGTACACGTGTCTCTTTCAATTCGAGTTTCCTCGGTGTGTATGCCCAGCAGTGGGATTGCTGGGTCATAAGGCAGCTCTATTTGCAATTTTTTAAGGAATCTCCACACTGTTTTCCATAATGGCTGTACTAGTTTGCATTCCCACCAACAGTGTAAGAGGGTTCCCTTTTCTCCACATCCTCTCCAGCATTTATTGCTTGTAGATTTTTGGATCGCAGCCATTCTGACTGGTGTGAAGTGGTACCTCATTGTGGTCTTGATTTGCATTTCTCTGATAATGAGTGATGTTGAGCATCTTTTCATGTGTTTGTTAGCCATCCGTATGTCTTCTTTGGAGAAATGCCTGTTTAGATCTTTGGCCCATTTTTTGATTGGATCATTTGTTTTTCTGGAGTTGAGGTGCATAAGTTGCTTGTATATCTTTGAGATTAGTTGTTTGTCAGTTGCTTCATTTGCTATTGTTTTCTCCCATTCAGAAGGCTGTCTTTTCACCTTACTTATAGTTTCCTTTGTTGTGCAGAAGCTTTTGATTTTAATTAGGTCCCATTTGTTTATTTTTGCTTTTATTTCCAGTATACTGGGAGGTGGATCATAGAGGATCCTGCTGTGATATATGTCCGAAAGTGTTTTGCCTATGTTCTCCTCAAGGAGTTTTATAGTTTCTGGTCTTACGTTTAGATCTTTAATCCATTTTGAGTTTATTTTTGTGTGTGGTGTTAGAAAGTGGTCTAGTTCCATTCTTTTGCAAATGGTTGACCAGCTTTTCCAGCACCACCTGTTAAAGAGACTGTCTTTACTCCATTGTATGTTCTTGCCTCCTTTGTCGAAGATAAGGTGTCCATATGTGTGTGGGTTTATCTCATGGCTTTCTATCTTGTTCCATTGGTCTATATTTCTGTCTTTGTGCCAGTACCATACTGTCTTAATGACTGTGGCTTTGTAGTAGAGCCTGAAGTCAGGCAAGTTGATTCCTCCAGTTCCATTCTTCTTTAAACTATATTTGCCTATGTAGAGCTTCCCTAGTGACTCAGCTGATTAAGACCCTGCCTGCCACTGCAGGAGATGCAAGATATGTGGGTTTGATCCCTGGGTCAGGAAGACATGCTGGAGAAGGAAATGGCAACCCTCATCTTCTTAAAGAATACTATCAACATGCCTTTTGTAGTTTATAAATAACTTAGTACCTACCAACCTAGTAATTGGAAGTCAGCAGGTTTGTCAGTTCAGTTTAGTTGCTCAGTTGTGTCTGACTCTTTCCGATCCTATGGAATGCAGCAGCCCAGGTTTCCCTGTTCATCACCAACATTTTCCAGACAGTCAGTTATTGGCATCAAGTAGCCAAAGTATTGAAGTTTCAAATTCGGCATCGGTCCTTCCAATGCATATTCAGGACTGATTTCCTTTAGAATGGACTTGGGTTTCCTTGCAGTCCAAGGGACTCTCAAGAGTGTTCTCCAACACTTCAGTTCAAAAGCAACTATTTTTTTATTCCCAAGGTAACTAATATCTTCAGATTATACATATATCTCAGGTTTTAGGTAATAATTTTTAATATTACATTTCAAATTTTATTTGTATATGCTTCAAAGTGTAAATCTGTTGTGTACTTAATTTCAATTATTTGGCCATAAAATATCTGCTGATTTTTAGTTGATCAACAGTCACTTCCACATTCTCCTTCACTACTTCCTTTCCTCTAGAAACATCAGGAAGGGAACCATAGTTGTGTCTGTATGAATTCACGTGAAATAAGTAGTCACATATTGTTTTGCAATTATTTAATGCAATTTTATAAGTGATCAATAAAGATGGAATATTCCTTGAATCATAGTCCTTAATCACAAGAAAGATAATAGAATACAACTCAAGAATTATATGTTACCATGAATGCTGCACATTTACTCTTCTCTAAAAGAAATGGATGTAAATATCTGCTGATTTTTAGTTGATCAACAGTCACTTCCACATTCTCTACTTCCTTTCCTCTAGAAACACCAGGAAGGGAACCATAGTTGTGTCTGTATGAATTCACGTGAAATAAGTAGTCACATATTGTTTTGCAATTATTTAATGCAATTTTATAAGTGATCAATAAAGATGGAATATTCCTTGAATCATAGTCCTTAATCACAAGAAAGATAATAGAATACAACTCAAGAATTATATGTTACCATGAATGCTGCACATTTACTCTTCTCTAAAAGAAATGGATGAACTAGAAAGCCTATGTGAATATAAAAATTACTCTGCCATTTAAAGATATTAAAATACCAAAAAAAATGGGTAATGTATTTAGTCGTGCATTTCTCTTAGAAAAAGAAAACCTCTAAAGAAATATTGTTTTATCATGTCTAATGCATTAAATTTAAATATCACAGTTTATATTTTATAGTCAAATTTCAGTAACTGATGGTACTTTCTATACATTGGATAGAGCAAACATGTAAAAGTTCCTCTTATAAAATTTAAACAACGTTTGATCAAAGCTTTTTTGTGGGGCTTCCCTGGTGGCTCAGTGGTAAAGAATCCACCTGCCAGTGTAGGAGATGTGGTTTCCATCTCT
Source organism: Madoqua kirkii (assembly GCA_006408675.1). NCBI lineage: Eukaryota > Metazoa > Chordata > Mammalia > Artiodactyla > Bovidae > Madoqua > Madoqua kirkii. Next base: position 10,008 of record SJYC01109825.1, read on the forward strand.
GGTCCAGAAAGATCAGACATGCTACAGAGCAACTAAGGCCATGTGCCACAACTATTGAGCCTGTGCTCTAGAGCCCAGGAGCTGCAACTACTGAGCCCATGCACCACAACTACTGAAGCCTGCGCACCCTGGAGCCTGTGCTCCACAACAAGAGCAGCCACCAAAATGAGCAGCCCACACACTGCAGTGAAGAGCAGCCCCCACTCACCACAATTAGAGAAAGCACATGTACAGCAATGAAGACCTAACACAGCCAAAAATAAATAAATAAAATTATAAAAGAAAAAATAGTCTACTCTTATAAACTACATAGAGGAAAAACTCTTGATTTTAATACATTGTACTAATATGTCTAATCAAATTGTCATAGAAATTATTACATTGCTTTTTATCATGAATGATTAGAAAATCTTGTTCAAAAAGTATAAAAGGCTTTATTACCTGTTATTGCAACTATAAGCAGATAGATTTTCTAAAGAGATATGCAAAATATATAAAGCTTTTGAAGTAAAATTTATTTTTTAGCTACCTGTAATTACTTGTATCCTGAGCTAGTAAATTCACAGATGTTTTTGCTAATTAAATAATAATGCTGCCTTTTGAAATTTAGTGCTTAGTTACTTTGTTGAAATATTCTTGACAAGGAAATTTCAAAGTCAGAAAAATCAGAAAGCAGGAGCAATAAATACAAAAACAAGTATTTTAGACAGGGGGATTTCTTTCTCATTCTCTTTGATTTAAATTACTTAAAATATATATTGCTGTTGCTGCATCGCTTCAGTCCTGTCCAACTCTCTGCAACTCCAGAGACCGCAGCCCACCAGGCTCCTCTGTCCCTAGGATTCTCCAGGCAAGAATACTGGAGCGGGTTGCCATTTCCTTCTCCAATGCATGGAAGTGAAAAGTGAAAGTGAAGTTGCTCAGTTGTGTCTGACTCTCAGCGACCCCATGGACTGCAGCCTACCAAGCTCCTCTATCCATAGGATTTTCCAGGCAAGAGCACTGGAGTAGGGTGCTATTGCCTTCTCTGAAAATATATATTGGATAGTGATTATAAGGAACTCCCAAGTGGCACTAGTGATAAAGAACCTGCCTGCCAATGCAGGAGAAGTAAGAGACTCGGGTTCAGTCCCTGAGTCAGGATGTTCCCCTGGAGGAGGGCATGGAAACCCACTCCAGTATTCTTGCCTGGAGAATTCCATGGGCAGAGGAGCCTAGTGGACTATGGTCTATAAGGTCACAAGCTGTGATTATAAGCAGAAAGACTGGAAAAAGTTCAAGTCCTCGCTCATTTACATATCTGTTGTCTGACATATTATTAAATTCTCTGAAGCTCAGCTTTTTTTTCCAGCTATAAAATGAGGAAAATGTAGAACCAACTTCACAGCAGTGTTGTGAATATTAAAAAAAAAAATTATAAATTAGCTATCAGTAAAACATGCATCATAAATATTAGTCATCATACTTATTGTTAAATGTTTATCATAACATATACTATGGAACCTTCATCCTGGTTATTTTCAGGATTGAAAACCTCAAAGAGCTAGAGGTATACCTTAATCAAAGTATTATTAATATTTAAAATAATACAAACTCATTTTACATGTTCACTTCAGTCTTTCTAGAAGAGGTATCTAGAAATAGAAATACCTAAATTCACTTTCAAGCTACCCAGGTGGCTCAGTGATAAATAATTCACCTCCCAATGCAGAAGATATGGGTTTGATCGCCGGATTGGGAAGATCTTTTGGAGAAGGAAATGACAATCCACTCCAGTATTCTTGCCTCGGAAAAGTCTTGGACAGAGGAGCCTGGTGAGCTAGAGTCCATGGGGTCACAAAAGATTCGGATATGACTTAGCCACCAAACCACAACAGCAAAAGTTCACTTCCATTGTCCTTCCTTTTCATCTTCAAGTTATGTTCTTTTCCAGAATAGATATACTAGGCCATGCATTCATCTAGATGACATGTATCCATTTCATCATACCAAGAAGATGGAAGGAAAATATGTGTAAGTTTAGTGTCTAAGGCACAGACAAAGGCCTAGATAGTCACACTGAAGTCCTTATGACAAGGTCTTGATATTGTTAGGTCCAGCCAGCAGATAAATTGATCATAAGAGATGTTGGAAGTTAGGGAAGTTGTATTAGAGTAATCCATTGAAACAGAACCAAGAGGATATAAACATATATCAACAAATAAAACATAGTATACATATCATAGACTTGATATACTTATTATAAGGAGTTAGTTCATATAATTGATTATAGATGTTAAGAAATCTCGAGATTTGCTTTTGCAAGCTGGTGACCCAGGAGAGCCAATGCCATAAAATCAGTTTGAACCTGAACACAGGATGGGAAAAATGTCCCAGCTAACAGACAATTGGGCAGAGAAAACAAATTCTCCCCTATTTTACCTTTGGTTCTACTCAAATGACAAGTGATTGGACGAGGTGCACTATGATAAGAAAGAGTGATTTGCTTTACTCAGACTGCTGATTTGAACATTAATCTCATTCAGAAATACCCGAATGGACACAGCCAGAATAATGTTTAAACAGATGTCTTGGCAACTCATCACCCAGTCAAACTGATATAAAGTTAACTATCACAGTGTTATTTTCTTTACTGTAAGAAGTTGCTGAAGACTTGGTCATGTTCTACCTGCATAGAAATATCTGGACACAGAAATGTGGAGCGCACAAAGCTCCTTCTTTTATATTCTTCAAGGAGCAGAATGACTTGGTTTCTTGTTCTACCATAGTTATTTAGCTAAAATCATGACCACCACTTAGCTGTGTTTGAAGTTGAAGGCAATCCATTGACAACACATGAACCTAGTGTTAGTTGCTCAGTCATATCTGACTCTTTGCAACCCCATGGACTGTAGCCCACCAGACTCATCTGTCCATTGAATTTTCCAGGCTAGAATACTAGAGTGGGTACCATTCCCTTCTCCAGGGGATCTTTCTGACTCAGGGATTGAACCTGGGTCTCCTGCATTGCAGGCAGATTCTTTAGTGGCTGAGCCACCAGGGAATTCTATAATAAACTAATATAAAATAAATAATTGACTTCCCATCTCATAGGACCTTCTTTGAGAGACAGTTCAGTTTGCAGAAACAAATAATAAACACAACAAAATGGAACTGCTGGACAAGGTGGGCCATGGCATGAACAAAATAGTAATGCAGTTACTCATTTGCAACATTAAATAACTTTCTAGAGTGAAATAATAAATTACCTATAAAGAAAAACATCAGCAAAGGGAGAATAAGTTCAGGGTACAGAATTCATATTTAATGTCAGTGGAAGCTAGAAATCAGTGGGAATAGCTTTTAAAAAATACTGAGTGTAAAGGACTATAATCCAGTCTATATGCCCACTGAAAAAGCAATTACCTATTAGAGCTAACTCATGAGTTAAGTCATAATATTTGAAGTTAAGCAAAGATTTAAACAGCAGAGCTTCTGTAATCTATGTCAGGGAAACACAAGACACAATTCACTAAAGAGCAAGAACACACACTCAAAATTAGGAAAAATGAAGAATCAGGGGTGAAATATATACAAAATGGATATTAAGTTAAAAGATAAATATCTAGAGTTCTGTAACCAAAATGACATAAATTGTGTAAAAATAATAATAATTACCAAACAAACAATGACTTCAACAAAACTGAGAAAACAGAG
>SJYC01109827.1:0-14544 GCA_006408675.1 Madoqua kirkii
GAGAAGCTTGGCAGGCAACAGACCATGGGGTCACAAAAAGTCAGAAAGGACAGAGTGACTAACACGTTCAATTCAGGGTGGTTTCACTGGTAGAGATAAATAATGAGGAGGATTAGTGTCTACTACACATGACTAAGCCACAATCTCACCTCAATGCTTAAATAACTTATATTGTCCCACCCCTACACCTAGGGCTTCTCAGGTGTCTCAGTGGTAAAGAATCTGGCTGTCAGTGAAGGAGATGCAAGAGACACAGATTCAGTCCTTGGGTCCTGAAGATCCCCTGGAGAGGAAACGACAACCCACTCTAGTATTGTTAACTATAATATGCCATGGACAGAGGGGCCTGGCAGGCAACAGTCCTTGCAGTTGCAGAGAGATGGGCACAACTGAGTGACTGAACAATCACTCACACATGCACACACCGCTACCCTCTCCCCCAACGCTGCTATGAAACTCAACCACTTCTCTTTCTGACTGTTTTCTGATTTAAAGTTCCCACTGGTTGGGGGTAAAGGGTTTGTACATAGCAGAATCCCACTGGTGGATTATTATGCTTGGAGTAATGTTTTTTATAAAATTGAACTAGCTATCTACCGTTAAATATGGAAAATTCACGTTGAAATTGGAATTTCTAGCTTTAGAAGAATTTCAGGAGATCTTGAAATACCATTAAGGCATTAGCCAACATTTGAATTTGGGAGCAGTCAATTGCTCTTAGCAGGGCAAGCACCCTTCAACTCCTCACTCACTCAGCCCGACACATCTGCTGGAAGTGGTATTTTCAATCCCTGAATCCCACAATATTAACATGTATCTTTATAATCATACTGTCTGAGACAGTATGCCTAATTTCCAGCCTGTGAATTTCATGGTTTAGCATTGCAACTCTATTTTTTCAAGAGGAGTAGGATTGGAAATGACTTTGCAAGGGGAGATACATGAATTTGTTGTACCTGCCTCTAATACTATCTTTTTTTTTACATAAAGATTGTTTAATAAATATATTTGCCCTTTGTTATAGGAAATTACTGAGATATTTTCCAAAAAATGTTTTATAAACATCAGAAGATAATGCCAAGTTATTATAAGAATAAACATGTAGCATGGTTTCAGTTGCTTCTCCTCCATCACTTTTGACTTAAGACATTTGTAAACTTGACTCAAGTCCTGAAGCCAGCTTATGTCCAGATGTCAGGAATGACAGAGCTGAGTCAGGGTGTTCTGTGGGGCCATTCTCACACACTCAGGATCCCCATTCCATCTCCTTGGCTGTCCATTGGTTTGACTTTGCCTGTTTCATGCCAGTTATACTATGGCAACCCACTCCAGTACTCTTGCCGGGAGAATCCCAGGGCCAGCGGAGCCTGGTGGGCTGCTGTCTATGGGATCACACAGAGTTGGACACAACTGAAGCGACTTAGCAGCATGCTGTCAAGCACAGGTCAAATCTAAATCAAGTTCCTTTGAGGTTTCTGAGGGTTAGGCATCCTTGACTTCTGTGGTCCTGCCTTATCTTCTAACAGCACTGCTTTCATGGCTAGCACCACTCCAGGAAGTGCATAGTACCTACATGCAAATGAATCCTGGAGTATTTCCATTTTTCCTAAAAGGGCAGTTAAAGTTTAATCATAGCTGGCATTTCAAACTTTGTAATTCAAGATGAACAATTCTATCTCCTGAAAACAGGGGTCATAATAAGACACTCTTAAGTAGTTTCCATGTGACAAGCAGCATTATAAAGCCTTCTTAAGTCATCCATGTTTAATTAATTCACACTGCAATACTCTGAGGTAGGCTTTTTTTAACTAACAATTCTAGAAATTCACTTACCCTGTTTGAATCTTGGTATGCTAATCTAAAAAATGATGATAAGCTGAAATGTCATCGTTGAGGACATAAAAATTACCATCATTCAAGAGGAAAAATATCCATTTTATATTTGTGTGTGTGCAAGTTTTAAGCACTTGACATTGACTTTATGAGTGAAAACAATAATTTAATGCTATGAATCCAATAAACATACTTAGGTTTAACCTCTAGGGGTTTGGCTTTCATCCTTTGATTATTCCAACCCACAAAGCATATTATAAACAAACTTCCTATGGACACTTTATAAGTGGAGACTGATAGGTAGCTCTGTTGTCTATACAGGTGTCAACTTTAACAATATAATAGCTAGTTGTTTAGCCAGCAAAAACAAGTTTACTCAGAAATAGCCAGAGGGAGATGCACATATGGCACATCAAAGGCAAATCCTTAGAACAAGAGGTTGTGGGGGTGGGGTGGGGTGCTTGTTTTTAAAGGGTAAAACAAGGAGTTTAGGGGCTCCCCTGGTAGCTCAGCTGGTAACAGAATCCGCTTGCAATGCAGGAGATTCTGGTTGGATTCCTAGGTCAGGAAGATCCCCCACAGAAGGGATAGGATACCTGCTCTGGTATTCTTGGGCTTCCCTGGGGGCTCAGATGGTAAAGAATCTGCCTGCAACGCGGGAAACCTGGGTTCTATCCCTGGGTTGGGAAGAACCCCCTGGAGGAGGGCATGGCAACCCAATCAAGTACTTGCCTGGAAAATCCCTATGGACAGAAGATCCTGGCGGGCAACAGTCCATAGGGTCGCAGAGCCGGACACAACTGAGACTAAGCACAGCACTGGGAGTTGAGAGGAGCTGTGATAAACAGAGTTCGGAGGAGGAAGCTGGGAGTTCAAAATGTGGAGACCTCTCACTGACTGGCTGCTAGTCTCTGTCTGGGCTGTCACGGGGGTGGGAAGAAGTTTCTTTCTCTCTGGTTAATTGTAGAGTCACCTCATGTCAAAGATTGAGGCCTAAATGGCTTGCAATTTGGAGCCAAGATTGATGGAGTGTGAGAGCTCCTCCTACAGGCCAGTTCCCACTCCGCTCAGGCTTTCGTGCTTAGCAGCAGTTCTGTGCTCAACTCTGCGCCCCTGAGATTTCTTTAATTCATTTTTCACGGGCACATGGTAGAGAAAAATGATGTGGAGAAAGTAATTCTCATGCATTTTTTTTACCTTTTTTCTATTTTTGAAAATGCCCTCACCTCCACATTGGGAGAGCAGGTAGAAAATAACACAATAGCCAAAATAACAGATATCAAGGGCTCTAGATCACAAACTTGTTGCTTTGTCACATACAGTGTTGACAGAGATTTCAGTCTGCTGGACTCTATGGTTTCTGTCAGGGGTTAAATACACGGTGAGCTGAGGTTACAGTGTGGGTACTGTATTAAAATGTTTGCCCACATGGTTATGTTGATTTTTCACTGCATGTAGGTAACAACTGCTGATCCTTTCCTTAGCAGAAACTGCTTCACTTTGCTCTCCTTAGAGCCCTCAGATAGCTGCAGACAGTTCTTGAATAGCCCCATTTTCTCCTGGTGTTATTGCCCAATTTACTTTTTAACAGACTCATTGTTGCTGCCAAAAAGATGTACTATACTCTAGTTGAAAGAAGGTTGAGTTCCAAAGAATTGATGCTTTTGAACTGTGGTGCTAGAGAAGACTCTTGAGAGTTCCTTGGAGTGCAAGAAGATCAAATCTTAAAGGAAATAAACCTTGAATATTCATTGGAAGGACTGTTGCTGTAGCTTCATTACTTTGGTCATCTGATGCAAAAAGATCCTGATGCTAGGAAAGAATAAGGCAAAAGAAGAAGAGGGTAGCAGAGGATGAGATGGTTAGACAGCATCACCAAATCACTGGACATGGATTTGAACAATCTCCAGGAGATAGTGGAGAAAAGATGAGCCTGGTAGATTACAGTCCATGGTGTCACAAAGAGTGACTGAACAATGAACAACAAAGAGCAGCTGAACAATAATCAACATATTCTAGTTGGGCTCCCCAGATTGCTCAGCTGGTAAAGAAACCATCTGCCAGTGCAAGAGACATGAGTTTGATCACTGGGTCAGGAAGATCAACTGGGCAAGGAAATGACACTCCACTCCAGTCTTCTTGTGTGGGAAATCTCATAGACAGAGGAGTCTGGTGCACTACAGTCCATGGGGTCGTGGGAGAGTAGGACATGACTTAGCAACCAAATAACAATACACTAGTGGTGAAATCTCCCTGACAGAAACATACATGCAAGGAAGAAGAGAGCCACTCAAACCTTCTTGTCAATTACATTTAAATGACTATAGGTCCACCCCATTGCCCCCTGACCTTCTTGTTAAATAGTGCAATATTACTATCAAAGATACTAATAAAGTCTAAAACTTCCTCAGCATTGAATCATAGCACCTCTTACACAAGAATTAATCTCAAAGATTCCTCTAGATTTTTGCTTTCAGAATCAGTTACAGAAAAAAAAAATCACTGTTATCCAGAGATAATGCTATAGAAAATCATTCACAGTAGCTATAAAGGTATATTAAAATTACGTGGCAGAAAAAAGAGTGAATTTGGTAAGTAAATGTGACATTTAAAGTCCTTGTTATTATGGCTTTTAGAAACTCAATTATTTATGAACATTCATTTTCAGTTCTCAGAGGAATAATGGCCCAGTTATTATTATACTAGTTGAAGAAACTCTAGGGGTGTGACAAGAAAATGATTAGCTTTTAAAACTGCATGTATCTGCCATATTCTTAGTGCTAATAGAACAAATATTTCATAAAGTTTAAAAAATATGAAGATGGAATGCCTTTGGATTTTGTTCTAGGAAAAAAACAGAATTGAACAATGAGAAACAGTTTATGTGGTACATGGACAGACCAAGGGGAGAGTTTATTAGGTGAGTAGATTCAGAATTGTAGCATCTTTGCTCTGTTAGTTCTTATTTAGGCATCAGTATTGACTATCCTTCTTATCAGAATTCATTCATAAGGGAACTTATTAATTCAAAAATTTATCCCTTGTATTTTTGGTGTTTTGTTTTACTGGCACTTTAATTTGCATGCAATAAATCAATTTTACATTCCCAAGCTCACTTAAGTTAGTGGGCATTGGAGTAATCAATTTAAATGTATAGAAAATAAGGCACAAAGAACTTAACAACTTACCAAGGTGACAAAACTAATGGCAAAACTATTGATTCTGCAGCAAACAGCAGAATCAGCATTGAAGACTGGCCAACTCAAAATCCATAGTTTCAAATTTTGGAAAACCTATTGTAGAATGGCACTCTATATGCTATATGATATTCCATATTTTATAATTATTTTAAGAGTTATATACTATATATAACTTTGGAGTAATCATCTACTCATGTTTTACATTTTGAGTGAGAAAATAGAAGCCCAGGCTACCTGGTCTAGATTTTTCTGTGTTGGCAAAACTTATATCATATGTAATCCATAAAAACATAAAAATATTACCATTTTGAGCACTTTTGAGTAGAAGTATTATAGTTTTCAGGTGTTTAAATACTAACAGACACCATTTTTATTTTGTTGTATGTATACATGTGCCCCTCAGAATAAACAATAAGTGCAGGCTTTTATTGAAAGATGAACTTCTAAATATTTCACTTCTAACCTCACAGGATGACTGTGTTTTTATAGAACTATGCTTTGAAATTTCAAGATATATTTTGAGCGTCTCTGTTGCCTATCTAAAATGTTCTTTATGATGACAGTACTGAATTTTACCTGAGCTCTGTAATTCTGAAAAATAGCAAAAGTTAAGAAATCCTATACCCTTTTGTGTTCCATGGAAAAGGTCTACTGTGATGAACCTCTCTTCCCCACATGATTTGGATAAGAATCATGGATGTTCCCGTTGTACTCCTGTAACAAACCCAGACCCACACCTTCCCAATTCTCATTCTTTGCTTCATTAATTAGAAGCCGAACTGCAAGTCCCCACTGATCTGTCAGAACAAAACAAAACAAACTTTGGCTAAGCTTCTCTCCTTCTCCAGGTCCCTAATTTTAGGCAGCATACGACTTTTCCTTAGCAGCCCTTCCTGAGAATAGGTTGGCCTCAGAGTGAAACATTCTCTGATCTCTTTTCCGATCATGTCACCCTTTCATCTGATTCCCCCTCATGCAGTTCCTTTTAACCTTGCCCATTTCTCGCTATAAAAGAAAACTTTTCCTAACCTTTGAAATACTCAAAAGCCTTATGATCAGATTGTTCTCCCTATCACAATAGTCTTTTTTACCCTTGCAATATTTCTTTCAAATACAATTTCTCCTTAGTAAATCCAGATTTGTTTTTATTTAACAATGATGAAAGAAAAAGTGGAATATATCACCTCTGTCTCATTAGCATGTAACCTCTATGATAAACTGTATGAAGGTAGGTATTATGTCATTGTTCAAAATGAAAATGAATAAAATGAGATGATTTTATTCAGATCAAAATTAGTAGATGTTATCTAAGCCTGACTGTAATGGTGGGTACCAGAGTCAGGTGGGACTCTTGTTTTTCCTTTGACTATAGCTAACAATCTTTATGAACCTAAAGAGACGATGAAGCCGGTAATTAAAGGTCATTTTAGCAAGATTTTCTTTACCTGCTCAAAGATAGAATAGTGGTTCTTGCCCCAAAATAGCATTCTAAGCATTCTATCTTGTGTCATCTGTGATGAGCAATTGACAGGTGGTACTTATGTTTCTGAATAACCACTTTGGAGAAACATGCCCACCTTTCTTAGTAAAATGGAACTGTTTCAATAGTACCTTTCTCAAGGAATTTTACATCCTGATGTAGAAATAAATTTCCCTGCAACAGAAAGAATCCACCAGCAATGTAGGAAACAAGGGTTTGATTCCTGGATCAGGAAGATACCCTGGATATGGAAACGGCAACCCATCCAGTAGTATTGTTTGGGGACTCTCATGGATAGAGGAGACTGGAAGGCTACAGTTCATGTGTTCACAAAAGTGTTGGGCATAATTTAGCAACTAAACAGTATATACAAAGAAATAAAGTGTGTGGAACAATGTATCTTGTGATAACAGGCAACATGGATGTTGTTAGGAAAATATTATCAAAATTAACTGAGATAACTCAACCCAACTACTCAGAAAATAATCTAACTGGATAAAGATTCTGTTTTAAAAAGTAAAGTTTGGGGACAAGTGACATGCCATCAATCTATTTTGTGCACTCATAGGAGAGGGAATTCCAGACAACGGGAGCACTCTTTCACTTTGTGGGACATATAGACCTTCCCTTCCTCAGATTTTCAGATATGAAGAGTTTCTCAGCACTCTTGGACTTAAGGAAATGTTGAAGAAGAGACTTGTATCCTAGATTGGATCGTCTCTGATATAAGATTTTGCTCACTGCAGAAGTAAGAGACATTTTCTAGAAATCTCAGAAACTATGATTTCAGGGCCTTCTCAGCAGTTGAAATGCTTTTCTGCTTTTATGAATAGCAGATCATTGCTCTGTGAATTATGAATGTTTGTTGTTGTTGTTTACTAGTCGCTCAGTCATGTTTTGACTTTGCAACCCCATGGACTGTAGCCGGCCAGACTCCTCTGTCCATGGGATTTCCTAGGCAAGAATACTGGAGTGGGTTGCCAGTTTCTCCACCAAGGATCTTCCCAACCCAGGGATCAAATCTGTGTCTCCTGCATTGGTAGGTGGATTCTTTACCACAAAGCCACCAGGTAAGCCTTTAAATGTTTTTCGCTTGAGATTAAAAACAAAATATGTGGTTAGGATACAAATGCATAATTAATTCTATTTTAGAACTTTCTTAGGTGAGACCAATTTTTTATTTCTATTAATATTTGTATATTTTACTGAAATATTTTTTACATATAACATTGTATACATTTAAGGTGTACAATAGGTTGATTTGACACATTTATGTGTCATAATATATGGCCATTGTACCAATACTTAGCATTTCTGTAGCATCACATAATCAGCATTTCATTTTTGAGGATAATTAAGATCCAGTCTTATCCAGTTTGATGATAAAAATACAATATTGATGTCTATCTGAACGCTGAAGAATTGATGCTTTTGAACTGTGGTGTTGGAGAAGACTCTTGAGAGTCCCTTGGACTTCAAGGAGATCCAACCAGTCCATTCTGAAGGAGATCAACCCTGAGATTTCTTTGGAAGGAATGATGCTGAAGCTGAAGCTCCAGTACTTTGGCCACCTCATGTAAAGAGTTGACTCATTGGAAAAGACTCTGATGCTGACAGGGACTGGGGGCAGGAGGAGAAGGGGACAACCGAGGATGAGATGGCTGGATGGCATCACGGACTCAATGGACGTGAGTCTGAGTGAACTCACAAGGAGATCCAACCAGTCCATTCTGAAGGAGATCAACCCTGAGATTTCTTTGGAAGGAATGATGCTGAAGCTGAAGCTCCAGTACTTTGGCCACCTCATGTAAAGAGTTGACTCATTGGAAAAGACTCTGATGCTGACAGGGACTGGGGGCAGGAGGAGAAGGGGACAACCGAGGATGAGATGGCTGGATGGCATCACGGACTCAATGCACGTGAGTCTGAGTGAACTCCGAGAGATGGTGATGAACAGGGAGGCCTGGCATGCTGCGATTCATGGGGTCGCAATGAGTCAGACACGACTGAGCGACTCAACTGAACTGATTCACCATACTGAGTATTAGAAACTGATTTTTAAATTATTGATCCCATAGTATTCTCTTTCTGGCATGCAAGCAATTTGGATGTTGGAAATTAACATGATTTTCCCAAATTTCTTACATCTTTTTTTCATACTTTACAATCCTTTATCCCATTGGGAGCAATCTTCATGTGCCTGTTAGTTTACTTTTCAGCAATATTCATCTTGCTATTTAGTCTATGAATTAAAAAAAAATAAAAATTACTCTGTGTGTGTTTAAAGCCATAGTTCCTTTAAGATCCAATCTTATAATTTTGTTTTTCTTTGTGTTCAAATGTTGTTCTTCATTGAGCCTGCTGTTTCTCTGTTCTGGTGTCTGCTTTCTTGTCTTGCTTCATCAGTTTTGATATTGTTTTGTGAGGATTTCCTACTGAGAACTGAGACTCCATTGCACAGCTTACTGTCTACATTAACACTCCTTTCCTCCTCTGCTGACTTCATCAACTTCATGTTAGTATTACAGACAACTCTTGCCTAGAAGATAGCAATTACCAAGTGTTTTATTTTCCATTCCAAGAACTTACTGAAAGATACATGTCAAGACCTTTTGTACTACTTTCTCAACATTCTCTCTTTTCTATGTCTACAATCTTAAACAATTTTATTATAATTCTTACCTGATTCTAACCAAGCTTTCACATACAATGATCTACCTAAAGCCAAACTTTAAAATCTCAATCAACATCTCTTCCTCCTCTGCTGAAGTAGTATTCTCTGTTACTATGGCAGGAAATGAATTTAGCTTTATCTCATCAACACATTTGGGTATAATAATACATAACAAATTAGCAATACAGTATGGAATTAGCTATTCAGTACTGACCATGATTGAACACAATCTTGGGGAACACAGAAATATTGAATTTTGTGCAGTTTACATTGAAAGTATAGTTGACTAAGCTCTGCTGTTGGATAAGATGTCTGGCTAATGAGAAATCTCTGTTCTTTCTTTGAGATACCGGCCCAGGGAATTGTCTCTGTCCTCTCCAATAACCCATTTGCAGCTTTCCAGTGGAAGTCAGGTAATGTTGTAAAGGCTCACTATTTAGAGAGCCACCTACAAACAAAAAATCTTAAAAGCTTTAGTAGTTTTGTATCTAATTGTGACCCAATTATAGTTGAGTTTATTCTATGTTTTAAAAAGTGCAAATAATTGGGTATCGGATCATTTTTTGACTTACAGACAGGACTGGGGACTCTGAGGAAGCAGAAAAGCCCCAGACAAAAGTTGCTAGCAGAGAGGTAAATGATTCTGTTAGAAGATAAGCCTCAAGGAAATTGTAACCTTGACTAAGGTGGGCCAAATTTATTTTAACCTCTTTGGGGAATAAAAGTTAAAAAAAAAAAAAAAAAACTACTCATATAGCTGCTTTCATTAGACAGACTCATTTTGTGCTTGAATAGAATAATTTGGGTTTAAAAGGATCTGTCCTTTGAAGAATCATTGAATTTTATATACTGATTTTTTTTTCTGCCTGAAAACACTTTCTTTAAATATTATATGCTATATTATATAAACTATTTGCAATTTCATTCTGTAAAAGGCATTGTAAAAAATACAAAACCACATTTTTTTCTTTCCCATTTCTGTTCCAAATTTTGAGTCTGCAATTATTTCATTTTTTGATTTACTGATAACTGCTAGGTCCTGAAGATTTAACGTGGCTTACACAAAGCTTAACAAGCAAGATGTATGCTTAGTCTGAATTTTCAAAATCATTATTCTTTCTTAAAACTATTAGCACAAGCTCAGTGTATTAATACAGATAATATCCCCCATATTCACCTCCATATAACTCAGGTCAGTCAAGAACAGTGACAATTTTATATGATGTCCCCAAAGCTGAAAGACTTCTTTGTTTAGATCTAATTCTAAGAAGGTCAGAACAACCTGAAACTGCCCATCTTCATCACTGGTAATTCTTATCCTTGAAAGCAGTTTTTGATCTTGAACTTGTACTCTATTATGGCATTTTAATCGACATAATAGCATCATTTAAATACAGTTATAATGCTTTAATGGAAATGAGGATTTTTAAAAAACTGTCATTCACTCACTTTTACACGTTTCTTTCCAGTAGTTTACAATAATTTTCTTATTTATTTTTTTCATATTGATGAGCACTCTAATATTTGAAAAAATGATTAAATGGAGAGAGATAAAGAATGACATTTTAAGTTTTCAAATCATTAATGGAGATGTGTATAAGAGACAGAGGCTACAGTTCATGTGTTCACAAAAGTGTTGGGCATAATTTAGCAACTAAACAGTATATACAAAGAAATAAAGTGTGTGGAACAATGTATCTTGTGATAACAGGCAACATGGATGTTGTTAGGAAAATATTATCAAAATTAACTGAGATAACTCAACCCAACTACTCAGAAAATAATCTAACTGGATAAAGATTCTGTTTTAAAAAGTAAAGTTTGGGGACAAGTGACATGCCATCAATCTATTTTGTGCACTCATAGGAGAGGGAATTCCAGACAACGGGAGCACTCTTTCACTTTGTGGGACATATAGACCTTCCCTTCCTCAGATTTTCAGATATGAAGAGTTTCTCAGCACTCTTGGACTTAAGGAAATGTTGAAGAAGAGACTTGTATCCTAGATTGGATCGTCTCTGATATAAGATTTTGCTCACTGCAGAAGTAAGAGACATTTTCTAGAAATCTCAGAAACTATGATTTCAGGGCCTTCTCAGCAGTTGAAATGCTTTTCTGCTTTTATGAATAGCAGATCATTGCTCTGTGAATTATGAATGTTTGTTGTTGTTGTTTACTAGTCGCTCAGTCATGTTTTGACTTTGCAACCCCATGGACTGTAGCCGGCCAGACTCCTCTGTCCATGGGATTTCCTAGGCAAGAATACTGGAGTGGGTTGCCAGTTTCTCCACCAAGGATCTTCCCAACCCAGGGATCAAATCTGTGTCTCCTGCATTGGTAGGTGGATTCTTTACCACAAAGCCACCAGGTAAGCCTTTAAATGTTTTTCGCTTGAGATTAAAAACAAAATATGTGGTTAGGATACAAATGCATAATTAATTCTATTTTAGAACTTTCTTAGGTGAGACCAATTTTTTATTTCTATTAATATTTGTATATTTTACTGAAATATTTTTTTACATATAACATTGTATACATTTAAGGTGTACAATAGGTTGATTTGACACATTTATGTGTCATAATATGATGGCCATTGTACCAATACTTAGCATTTCTGTAGCATCACATAATCAGCATTTCATTTTTGAGGATAATTAAGATCCAGTCTTATCCAGTTTGATGATAAAAATACAATATTGATGTCTATCTGAACGCTGAAGAATTGATGCTTTTGAACTGTGGTGTTGGAGAAGACTCTTGAGAGTCCCTTGGACTACGGGTCTTCCACATTGCAGGCAGACGCTTTACCATCTGAGCCACCAGGGAAGTAATCTAAGAGTCACCTAAATGATTCTTAGATGTCATCATTTATCTTAAAACTTTCAATTATTACCATGATATACACACACATATATGTGTGTGTGTAAAAAGTGTGCCTTTACTCTTAGTGTTCTGAAAGTAAAGATTATTTTACTTTTCAACTCAGAGATCACTGTCATATTTCACTATGAGAACACGTTTTCTGTATTCCTTGACAAAAGTTTCTATATTTACAGATAAAAATAAAATCACTTTCTATCTGAATACATATTTTCTACTCTATCACTTTTCCTCACCTTCTTGTGTTCCTTTAGATACACATCCATGTTATCATTCCATCTGCTTGGCTCAATCATCATCTTTTTCTTCTACTTTTTCTCTCAGTCATCATCTTTAAACTCACTGTAATGTGTTCTGAGTGTTTTCCTAAGATTTATTGGCCAACTAATTAGCTTATAAGTAATTAGCTTATTAATTAATAAGTAACTAATTAACATTATATCACTAATTTAAATGCAGATATTTGTTTCTGCGATTTATGCATAGTAAAAATGTACTAGGCCTATTGTGAACTCTACTTCTTTTATTTCTTTGAATCAGTTCAGTTCAGTTCAGTTGCTCAGTCGTGTCCGACTCTATGGACCACATGAATTGCAGCATGCCAGGCCTCCCTGTCCATCACTAAGTCCAGGAGTTTACTCAAAGTCATGTCCATCAAGTTAGTGATGACATCCATCCCTCTCATACTCTGTCATCCCCTTCTCCTCCTGCCCCCAATCCCTCCCTGCATTAGGGTCTTTTCCGGTGAGTCAGATCTTCACATGAGGTGGCCAAAGTATTGGAGTTTGAGCCTCAGCATCAGTCCTTCCAATGAACACTTTGGACCGGTCTCCTTTAGAATGAACTGGTTGGATCTCCTTGCAGTCCAAGGGACTCTCAAGAGTCTTCTCCAACACCACAGTTCAAAAGCATGAATTCTTGGGTGCTCAGCTTTCTTCACAGTCCAACTCTCAAATCCATACATGACCAATGGAAAAACCATGGCCTTGACTAGACGGATGTTTGTTAGCAAAGTAATGTCTCTACTTTTTAATATGCTATCTAGGTTGGTCATAACTTTCCTTCCAAGGAGTAAGCATCTTTTAATTCCATGGCTAAAATCACCATCTGCAGTGATTTTGCAGCCCAGAAAAAATGAAGTCTGACACTGTTTCCCCATCTATTTGACATGAAGTGATGGGACCAGATACCATGATCTTCATTTTCTGAATGTTGAACTTTAAGCCAACTTTTTCATTCTCCTTTCACTTTCATCAAGAGAGGTTTTAGTTCCTCTTCACTTTCTGCCATAAGAGTGGTGTCATCTGCCTGTCTGAGGTTATTGACATGTCTCCTGGCAATCTTGATTCCAGCTTATGCTTCTTCTAGCCCAGTGTTTCTCATATTGTACTCTGCATATAAGTTAAATAAACAGGGTGACAGTATACAGCCTTGAGGTACTCCTTTTCCTATTTGGAACCAGTCTATTGTTCCATATCCACTTCTAACTGTTGCTTTCTGACCTGCATATAGGTTTCTCAAGAGGCAAGTCAGGTGGTCTGGCATTTCCATCTCCTTCAGAATTTTCCACAGTTTATTGTGGTCCACACAGTGAAAGACTTTTGCATAGTAAATAAAACAGAAATAGATGTTTTTCTGCAACTCTCTTACTTTTTCCATGATCCAATGGATGTTGGCAATTTGATCTCTGGTTCCTCTGCCTTTTCTAAAACTAGCTTGAACATCAGGAAGTACATGGTTCACATATTGCTGAAGCCTGGCTTGGAGAATTTTGAGCATTACTTTACTAGCATGTGAGATGAGTGCAACTGTGCGGTAGTTTGAGCATTCTTTGGCATTGCCTTTTTGGGGGGATGGAAATAAAAATGGGCTTTTCCAGTCCTGTGTCCACTGCTGAGTTTTCCAAATTTCCTGACATGTTGAGTGCAGCACTTTCACAGCATCATCTTTCAGGATTCAAAATACCTCACCTGGAATTCCATCACCTCCACTAGCTTTGTTCGTAGTGATCTTTTCAAAGGACCACTTGACTTCACATTCCAGAATGTCTGGCTTTAGGTGAGTGATCACACCATCATTATTATCTGCGTCATGGAGCTCTTTTTTTGGTACAGTTTTACTGTGTATTCTTTCCAACTCTTAATATTTTCTGCTTCTGTTAGGTCCAGACCATTTCTGTCCTTTATCGAGCTCATCTTTGCATTAAATGTCCTTTGGTATCTCTGATTTTCTTGAAGAGACCTCTAGTCTTTCCCATTCTATTGTTTTCCTCTACTTCCTTTCATTGACCACTGAGGAAGGCTTTCTCATCTCCTTGCTATTTTTTCGAACTCTGCATTCAGATGCTTATATCTTTCCTTTTCTCCTTTGCTTTTCGATTCTCTTCTTTACATAGCTATCTGTAAGGCCTCCTCAGACAGCCATTTTGCTTTTTTGCATTTCTTTTCTATAGGGATGGTCTTGATACCTGTCTCCTG
>SJYC01109841.1:0-12500 GCA_006408675.1 Madoqua kirkii
CTACATGCAGGTCAGGAAGTAACAGTTAGAACTGGACATGGAACAACAGACTGGTTCCAAATAGGAAAAGGAGTATGTCAAGGCTATATATTGTCATCCTGCTTTTTTAAACTTCTATGCAGAGTACATCATGAGGAACGCCGGGCTGGAAGAATCACAAGTTGGAATCAAGATTGCTGGGAGAAATATCAATAACCTCAGATATGCAGATGACACCACCCTTATGGCAGAAAGTGAAGAAGAACTAAAAAGTCTCTTGATGGAAGTGAAAGAGGATAGTGAAAAAATTAGCTTAAAGTTCAACATTCAGAAAACTAAGATCATGGCACCTGGTCCCATCACTTCACGGGAAATAGATGGGGAATCAGTGTCAGACTTTATTTTGGGGGGTTCCAAGATTACTGCAGATGGTGACAGCAGCCATGAAATTAAAAGACGCTTACTCCTTGGAAGGAAAGTTATGACAAACCTAGACAGCATATTCAAAAGCAGAGACATTACTTTGCCAACAAAGGTCCATCTAGACAAGGCTATGCTTTTTCCAGGGGTCATGTATGGATGTGAGAATTGGACTGTGAAGAAAGTTGAGCTCTGAAGAATTGATGCTTTTGAACTGTGGTGTTGGAGAAGACTTTCGAGAGTCCACTTGGACTGCAAGGAGATCCAACCAGTCCATTCTGAAGGAGATCAACCCTGGATATTCTTTGGAAAGAATGATGCTAAAGCTCGGACTCTAGTACTTTGGCCATCTCATATGAAGAGTTGACTCATTGGAAAAGACTGTGATGCTGGGATGCATTGGGTGCAGGAGAACGACATAGGATGAAATGGCTGGATGGCATCACTGACTCGATGGACGTGAATCTGAGTGAACTCCAGGAGTTTATGATGAACAGGGAGGCCTGGCATGCTGTGATTCATGGGGTTGCAAAGAGTTGGACACATCTGAATGATTGAACTGAACTGAACTGAACTGAACTGAGACATAGAGTGCACTAGACACTCAGAGTTGAAATATACATTGTCTCTGTAAGAATCTGTCATTGTATCAAATGTCTTCCATAAATAAGTTGATAAATGAAATGATTTCACAACTAAAAATGAATAATTTCACAGAGCACAAAGTCATTTTGTCCTAATTTGCTTCTTGAAATGGATTAAAATGTAAATTCCCAGTCAACTCTCATAACTACTCAGTCAGAATATGTATTTTATCAAGATTTGCAAGTGATTATGAGACCATTAAATTCTGAGAAGAATCCTTCTAGCACAGTAGTTTCTAGGTGAGCTGCACATCAGTCACTTGGGAGAGCTAATTCCTTAGTTTCACCTCTGAAATTCTGATTTAATTGTACTTACTTAAGACCTAAGTTGTTGAGATTTTGAGAGACTCCCCAGATGACTCTGTTGTGCAGAGGAAGTTAAGAATCACTCCTTCTGGAAATGCTGTTTATTTCTCCTTAGATCCTCACAGTGTCTGGAAGAATTGCTTGCACTTGTAAGTTCTCCATAAAAGGTGGTTCACTTAGAGCTTCTTTGTGCAAGCAGATTATTTTCCTTAATGAGAATGAAATAGTTTCCACCTTTTTTTAAAGACAATCATTCTTATCTTCACTGCTTTTCCAGCCATGAGTTGAAATTTAAAGATGATATTCAAGGTAAGTATCTTTCAAGTGGATGTTTTAAGGATGGCTCAGTTTCATAGACTTGATTCAAATAGACAAATTTCTTTTCTAAAAGAGAAAAGCTTCTAAAAATGGTATCTTCAAATTTTAAAAACTTTACAGTTATTATTTACATAATAAATCCAAGAATTTATGCCAAGCTTACAGTTTAGATAAACAGGCCATTTATAACAATCGTATTTGTGTATGTGCAAATGTGCAAGCATGCACGCACGCACGCACACACACACACACACACACACACACACACACACGAGTCTACATCTCCAATGGCTAAAGTTTAAAAGTTTGTAAGTTAAATCACTTTTTTTTAGAGAGCCAACTCTTCCCAGCTGGTTTTGTTTTCACTCCATAAACACTGCAATGCTGTACACTGTTGAATGATTCTGAGTTGATTGCATTTCACAAAACTCAAGAGATCTTGAATTTCTAGAAAAGATGTATTAAAAAGGAAGGAGAAGAAAACGTTGTAGACTATAATATGCAGCAATATACATACTCAGAAATAAGAAACAAGATAAAATTTGAATTTTTCTCAAATTCAAGTCATCATCTAGGACAGTTACTGTATTTTCACTGCTGGTAGAAGGGTAGTATACTTTGTGATAAACCTTGTTTTATTTCAATGACATAAGGTGTATAATTTTAAGTATATACAAGTAACAGTTATTTTTATCCCCATATCATTTAACATTAAAAAAAACTATTATAGAAAAATAATTTTGGGGAAATAATTGAAATAATTAAAAATATAATGAGAGATATTTGTATTGTTAAGGTTTACTTTTGTACAGATGGGTTTCCCAGGTGATGTAGTGATAAAAAAATCCACCTGTCAATTCAGGTGGATTCGATCCCTAAGTCAGGAAGATAGCCTGGAGAAGGGCATGGAAACCTACTCCAGTATTCTTTCCTGGAAAATCCTATGGACAGAGGAGCCTGGCAGACTACAGTCCACAGGGTGGCAAACAGTCAGACATGACTGACATGACTTAGCATCAAGTTATTTCCGGCTTTTGCAATATTTTCTATATAGCATTACAATCCATTATGTTCTTCATTTCAGTGTTAATGCTTATTTGTTATATCAGTTAATTCCCTCATGGCCTATCTTTTTAAAAACCTTTCTAATCCATGTTAAATAAATTATTTTTTCAATAGAATATGGTCAATTACTATGAATACTATAATAAATTCCAAAACCAAAATCCCTCTTGGGGCATCAGGTTCGTTTGCCAATTTAGCTCCCTAAAGCTTGTTCAAGCAGTTTGCAAGCATTTGACCTTAGGCTGCATTTCTGTACTTGTTTTGTCTGTCAACAAGGGAGTTCTGTCTTCAAGGCAGTCCATCTGCCTGTTGTCTGCAGACTGAAATTGCTTTGCACATTCTGGATGTGCAATGAGTCAGGTTTTCCGGTGGGAGACAAGAGTGTAAACACTTTACGAAGCTGCATTAACTCCTTTAGCCACAGATGTGTCCCTTAGCCAGTCCGAGGTTTCTTATTGGATATGCATCCCTAGATAGTTTAGCTGAGTTGAAAGTGACAAGTTCAATTTCCCTGGGAGGTTGTGACTCAGTAACTTGAGGCTTGGTGGCATATTCTAATCTGCATGGCATTACTAAAGTATAGTTATCTTGTCCAGGATTTACAAAAGACAGTTTAACTGCTTCTAAAAGAACACCCGTAGAATTTATAAAGGCTTCCCAAGTGGTGCTAGTCCTGCAGGCCACCAGGCTCCTCTGCCCATGGGATTTTCCAGGCAAGAATACTGGAGTTGGTTGCCATTTCCTCCTCCAGGGAATCTTCCTGATCCAGGGATCAAACCTGAATCTGCTGCTTGGCAGGTGGATTTTTTTTACCACTAGGCCACCTGGGATGTCCTTTGTTAACTTATTGTGGGTGTTTTTTTTGCAGTATTTTATCAAACATAATGAGCTTCCTGTATCATAATCTTTTTGAAGTAGGATAATTTGAGATGTGTTTGTTTAATTAAGAGAAAAGTGTTGAGTTTCAATACTGTTTTGTGTGTAAACTAATAGAAAGACTGCTTTTATAGAGTACATTTGTGATCAATTTCAGTAACAAAGCACAGAATGATTGTTTTGAAATTGCTAAGTTTTGAAAAGCTCTGACTTTTCTGTAATGTCCTTCTGGAGTTTCAATACTAGGAATGTGTCTCTGTTAATCATCCTTGAAATACTGCAAAATTAATAGCAAGCCTTTACTAATAAAAGATAGAATCCTATTTTAGACATGACAGTCTCAATAGACCCTTCTCTCTTACCCTAGAAGAAAACTTTTCATTTCTTTTCACACTGACAAGTAAAACAACTGTATCTCATTCATTGTTTTGTAATAAGTTTCTCTTAAAATTATCAACTTCCTTTCCAGCCAGCCAGTCTTTTGCAGAGACAGGCTTGCTAGGCTTGTAGCAAGAGAAAAAAAAAAATGTACTCTCTCCAAATTTACATTAAAATGAATTTTAAGGCAATTCAAAGTGTTGGCTTTGGGTAGGATTTTACTTATTATAAAGAGGAAAAGAATAGGATCTGCTTATCAAAATGATGAAACTGAACACACCTCTGCCAAGTGTACTCTGTATGTTGCTGAAATGTATTATTAACCTTGAACACAATATGTTTTGTCAAATGAAATCCCATTAAGACTGCCAATTTTAATATCAGTGACATAGCTCTAAAAAAAATCCATGAGGTTTTTATATATCATGAAAATGCCAGGTAGGCATATAATTTTTTGGCAAATCCAGTGACTCTTATCAAAATGTGAAAACATGATGCAAACCATGGAAATTTTCTTCCTACTAGTGTTTTTTTTGTCTAATTATAGTAAAATCTAAGAGTAAAACATAAATAAAAGTATAGTGTTTTTTTAAACACTCTTTAAAAACTTTAAAAATACTGTTAAAATGATTTTTAAATATACTTTGAAAGTCCCAGGCATTAAACACTGTTAGTCCACTCACAAGTTGATTTCACAGACATCGTACACTGCTGTATGTCATGGAAGCTTTCAGAGCTGTATTGCTGTAGAAGAATATAAAGAGGGATACACAGAAAGAGATAAGGTGAACTGTACAATCACCAGCATATGTGGAGAAGACAGTGCAGATACTGGTGTGACTCATCCTGAATTTCTTGTGGGAATTTCATGTATACTACAGGTATTTGTTTTTGTGCTATCACAAAATTTTCCCATCAGTTTACTTTATTTGTAGTTGGCTTCTTTTTGTCTTCTTGATATCTTCTTTAAGAGTATTCTTTTTTCATTGTTCAATCACTAAGTCATGTCCAACTTTTTGCAACGCCATGGGCTGCAGTATGCTAGGCTTCCCTGTCCTTCACTATCTCCAGAATTTGCTCAAACTCATGTCTATTAAGTTGGTGATGCCATCCAACCATCTCTTCCTCTGTTACCCCTTCTCCTCCTGTCCTTAATCTTTCCCAGTACCAGGTTTTTGTTTTTTTGTTTTTTTTTTTTTTTTCCCAATGAGTCTTTGCATCAAGTGGCCAAAGTATTGGAGCTTCAGCTTCAGTATCAACTCCACAGTTTTGTTTTCCCATTTGGCACTTGTTTTTTTTCTCCTTATCTGATGTTTGTGATTACTGTTGAAATCTTTAAAAACTAATGTTTCCACATAGAATATATGTCATTCTATTGGAATGCTGCAGTAATAGAATAAGAAAGTGAAAGTGAGGTTGTGTCCTACTCTTTGCCACCCCATGGACTGTAGCCTACCAGGCTTCTCTATCCATGGGATTTTCTAGGCAAGAGTGCTGGAGTGGGTTGCTACTTCCTTCTACAATTAAAGTAAGAAACACCCACTTGAAGGATGTAGGAAGTAAGTGCCTGCATCTGTTAGAGAAAGTCATTAAGAAAATGTGACCATCAGTTGACCCTCCCACTGGACCTGGGCAATTGGAGGCTCTCCACTCATTTTCTTGTCCTTCGAATATCAATCCTCTCACTTTTCCTGCCTACAGAAGCTTCCCCAAGTACACAGCCTTGAAACAGAAATGTAGTATTGAGAGTACTACCTGAACTGGGGATGTGACTGAACCCAAATAAGGCCCCTGTTGTAAATTTTTAAGATTTTGGCAGGTGGATGTGAAAACTGACTCAATTTGTAGCCACTCAAAGTCTCTGAAGTACATTCCCTTACTTCTTAAACCTATCGCCTACCAATCTGGAGTGATCTATCTGTTTTCTTCTGTCTCTCTCCGTCCTCTGCTACATGGGATTGGTTTCAGATTACATTCAGGAAGCTCTCCAGGAGGTTGTAAAACACCAGCATCTCAGATGCTATTTGACCATGTGCTTTATATTCCCAGAAGAGAAAAGCTTGCACTCAGAAAACAGAACCCATTATCAGATATCAAAAGAAAGCATACCTTTTAATATGAATTATGATAAAACTCTCTAGTGTTGACTCAGATATGGAGTTAATATGTTGTAGTGAGATGGCACAATGGTAAAGAGTCCACCTGACAATGTAAGAGATGCAAGAGATGCACGTTTGATCCCTCAGTCAGGAAAATCCCCTGGAGAAGAAAATGGCAACCCACTCCAACATTCTTGTCTGGGAAATCCCATGAACAGAGGAACTTGGTGGATTATAGTCCATGGGGGTAACTTGATGGATTATAGTCCATGAAGTAACACAGATTCAGACACAACTGATCATCCATGCAGTAGTCTCAGTAAGCTAAAACTAGAAAGGAAATTTTCTAAAATTACAACATAAATGAGTGGTGAAAAGGTAAATCAGGCATTTACATAATTTAAAAAGTTAAAACCAGTTTTTAAATATTATATTGTACTTTTTTCTTGAACTTAAGGTCAATAAACTTAAATTTTTCAATCAGATTTGTAACTACTTTATTATAACCATATTCATCCCAAGTTGAGTACAGCACCTAATAGAGTGATGGAAACTGTCATATATTATGTCAGTCATTACTCATTCAATTGCCAAATCTTATGGATCATCTATTAACATATAAATATCTGTCCAAGGTGTTTATGATATAACAGGAAAGACAGAACAAAAACAAAGACCTGTAAATCGTGACCTTGTCTGGTATGCACAAAGAATAGCAAGAAGGCTGGTATGATCAAAGCAAAGTGAACTAGAAGACTATAGGAGTACACTTTCCAACAGAACCCCAGGTGTCCATACTTCTCTGTTCTAGCATTCTATTTTCTTGAGTCTTAGGCTAACAACAGCCACAACCACATTATATTCTTTTGTTTTAATTTTTATTTTTTAATACTTTATTCTACTTTACAATACTGTATTGGTGGTTTTGCCATACATTGACATGAATCAGTCACAGGTGTACATGATCTCCCAATGCCGAAGCCCCCTCCCACCTCCCACCCCTCACTATCTCCCTGGATCATCCCATACACCAGCCCCAAGCATCATGTATCCTGTATTGAACATAGACTGGTGCTTCATTTCTTATATGATAGTATACATGTTTCAGTGCCATTCTCCCAAATTATCCCACCCTCTCCCTTTCCCTCAGAGGCCAAAAGTCCATTCTATACCTCTGTGTCTCTTTTGTTGTCTGACCTACAGGGTCATCATTACTATCTTTCTAAATTACATATATATGTGTCAGTATACTGTATTGGTGTTTTTCTTTCTGGCTTATTTCACTCTGTATGATCGGCTCCAGTTTCATCCATCTCATTAGAACTGATTCAAATTTATTCTTTTTAAGGGCTGAGTAATACTCCATTGTATATATGTACCACAGCTTTCTTATCCATCATATTCTAATCTACTACATACTAAGGTTAAATCTGCTTTATCATTTTGTAATTTTTGTTGAGAATAAAGGGCAGATGCCATAGTGAAATGGAATTGTGGACATGCTAATCCACAGCTAAAATCCTGTTCATGATGAGGTATGTACCCCAATCTTATAGGAGCATTTAATTTCCTTTAATTCTGGTTCCACTTTCAAGTTTAGAAATTTTTGTTTTAGATTCAGACACTCTTGTTTTGCCTCCACTGCCCAAATATTGTTCTCCCCTTAAATAATGCAAATATTGAATATCATACTTGTAATTTAAAGTGCAGTACTCCAGATTGTAGAACTAAACATTATTTAAGAATCAAAACTGAGATGTGTCTGATTTTGATTGGCTATGGAAGATAGTGGTGTTAGTCATCCAGAGCCAGACATTCTGGAGTGTGAAGACAAGTGGACCTTAAGAAGCACTGCTGTTAATAAAACTAGTGGATGTGATGAAATTCCAGCAGGACTATTCAAATCTCTAAAGTGTTGATGATGATGGTGCCATCAAAGTTTTGTATTCATTATGTCAACAAATCTGGAAGACCCAGTAGTGGCCACAGAACTGGAAAAGGTCAATTCTCATCCCAATTCCCAAGAAGAGATTACCAAAGAATGAGTCACTCATTGGACAGTCACACTAATCTCCCATTCCATTAAGGCCATGCTTAAAATCTTGCAAGCTAAGCTTCAGCATTATGTGAAGCAAGAACTTCCAGATGTCCAAGCTGGGATTAGAAAAGGAAGAGGAACTAGAGATCAAATTGCCAACATCTTCTGGGTTATAGAGAAAGCAAGGGAATTTCAGGGGTGAAAAAAAAAAAAAAACACTGTCTATTATCACTGTTTCATTGACTACACTAAAGCCTTGACTGTGCGGATCATGACAAACTGTGGAAATCTCTTAGAGAGATGGGAATACCAAACAGTCTTACCTGTCTCCTGAAGAAACTGTATGAAGGACAAGAATCAACAGTTAAAACCCTGTATGGAACAACTCCTTGGTTCAAGTTTGAGAAAAGAATACAAGAAGGATGTCTGGGGTCACCCTGTTTGTTTAATCTATACACTGAGCATATCATGAGAAATGCCAGACTGGATAAGTTACAAGATGGAATCAAGATAGGAGGGAGAAACATCAACAACCTCAGATACGCAGATGATACCACTCTAATGGCAGAAAGCGAAGAAGAACTAAGAGCCTCTTGATGAGGGTGAAGGAGGAGAGTGAAAGAGCCAGCTTAAAAGACTGAATATTAAACAAACAAACAAACAAACAAAAGACTAAGACCATGCACCTGCCTCTACTGCTGCCACTGCTGCTGCTGCTGCTAAGTTACTTCAGTCATGTCCGACTCTGTGTGACTCCATAGATGGCAGCCCACCAGACTCCCTCGTCCTTGGGGTTCTCCAGCCAAGAACACTGGAATGGGTTGCCATTTCCTTCTCCAATGCATGAGAATGAAAAGTGAAAGTGAAGTTGAGTGGGAGGGGGGTTCAGGATTGGGAACTCATGTACACCCATGGCAGATTCATGTCAATGTATGGCAAAACCAATACAGTATTGTAAAGTAAAATAAAAAAAATAAAAACAAAAATAAATAAATAAATAATTAAAAAAAAAAAAAAAAAACACCCAGAAAGTCAAGTCACTCAGTCGTGTCTAACTCCTAGCGACTCCATGGACTGCAGCCCACCAGACTCCTCCTTCCATGGGATTTTCTAGGAAAGAGTATTGGAGTGGGGTGCCATTGCCTTCTCTGCTGCCCCCACTACTGCATGACATATAGAAGGGGGAAATGTGGAAGAACTGACAGATTTCTTCTTCTAGGACTCTAAAATCACTGCAGATGGTGACTGTAGCCATGATATCAGAGGATGATTGCTTCTTCACAGGAAAGATATAACAAACCTAGGAAGTGTTGAAAAGTAGAAACATTACTCCCTTGACAAAGGTCCGTATAGTCAAGATTGTAGTCTCCCCAGTGCTCACATATGGTTATGAGAGGTGGACCACAAATAAGACAGAAATCAAAGAATTGAAGCCTTCAAATTGTGGTGCTGGAGAAGACTCCAGAAAGTCCCATGGACAGCAAGGAGATCAATCCAGAAAATCTTAAGGGAGATCAACCCTGAATATTCACAGGAAAGATTGATGCTGAAGCTGAAGCTCTAGTATTTTGGTCATGTGATTCAAACAGATGACTCAAAGGAAAAGTCCCTGGTGCTGGAAAAAATTGATGGCAGAATGAGAAGAGGGCATCAGAGGAAGATATAGCTTCATGGCATCACCAATACAATGAATATGAACTTGGGCAATCTCCAGGAGATGTGGGGAGCAGGAAGGCCTGGCACGCTGCAGTCCATGTGGTTGCAAAGAGTTGGGCATTACTGGGTAACTGAACAACACTAACAACAATGTGGAAGTTTAAACAAGGAGATGGTATAAAACAGAGGTAGGTAGGAGAGATCTTTCTCTAATAGCTATGTACACTGGGAGAATATTTCAGGACATTTAAAGTCTTGACAGATATATTCTAGAAAGCTCAACTATTTTTGGTGTCTCAGTCCAAAGTTTGGCTCTCTCTTCTTAACAACCAATAATATTTCTCCCTAGTATTTTTCATATCACATCATACTAAGAAAATAAGAGTATGTTAGATAAATGGAAAAGACAACTTTGGTAAAAGCAATAATCCTTTGAATCCTAAAGACCTCAAGGCCCAATTACCACCATAAGAATTAAAGGGATGAACATTACAACATTACTATTGGAGATATGTGTTTTGAATATTGCGATGCTTGGAAAGTTCTAGACTGGAGATAAGTGACTTGCAATTGAATTTTCATTTTTCTCCCACATTCTCTTAGTTTTCTGATTTTACCTAATGTCTTATTACATTGAAGGAAAAATCAAAACAGTAAACTCCACCACAGTATTGAGTTTTTTGCTTATACTGTTTTATCAAAAGCCAGGTGAAATTACTTAATACATTAAGCATTTATATCTGGGTGCATAATACAACCACTTTGAATTTCATTTTCTCACACAATGAATATTGATCAACCCAAGATTCAGTATACACTCTTGATTTTAAAAATTAAATAGCATTTCATTAAAAATTATTGAAGTGACATCACTGAGTGCAGTTACTTTCTAAAATGTTTTTAAAGCACGTTCATAATTGAAACAAAATGTCTTTTCCAAGAGTATCTCATATTATAATTTAAGGTATATGTAGGTAATATAATATGTAATAACAAAGAGTTTTACTAATTCAATTCTAACACTATTTTTTTGATCATTTGTGTTTTTTTAAAAAAAATTTATTTTTACTTTATTTTACTTTACAATACTGTATTGGCTTTGCCCTACATTGACATGAATTTGCCACGGGTGTATATGAGCTCCCAATCCTGACTCCCCTTCCCACCTCCCACCCCATATCTTCTCTCTGGATCATCCCCGTGCACCAGCCCCAAGCATCCTGTATCCTGTATCGAATACATACTGGCACTTCGTTTCTTACATGATAATATATATGTTTCAATGCCATTCTCCCAAATCATCCCACCCTCTCCCTCAGAGTCCAAAAGTCCATTCTATACGTTTATGTCTCTTTTGCTGTCTCGCATACAGGGTCATCATTACCATCTTTCTAAATTCCATATATATGTGTCAGTATACTGTATTGGTGTTTTTCTTTCCAGCTTACTTCACTCTGAATAATCAGCTCCAGTTTCATCCATCTCATTAAAACTGATTCAAATTTATTCTTTTTAATGGCTGAGTAATACTCCATTGTATATATGTACCACAACTTTCTTATACATTCATCTGCTGATGGACATCTAGGTTGTTTCCATGTTCTGGCTATTATAAATAGTGCTGCAGTGAACATTGGGGTACATGTGTCTCCTTCAATTCTGGTTTCCTCGGTGTGTATGCCCAGCAGTGGGATTGCTCAGTCATGAGATAGTTCTATTTGCAATTTTAAATAGTCAGATATATCTGCATTATATTAAATTTCACTAGATTAACAATATATAGCCAAGTTCCTTTGTATTCATATATACTTCCCCCTCAATGTATCAAAATGACAGCATTGGTATATTTCAATTCAAACATAAGCATTGAACATATATAAATGATTTACAAAATTGATCATACCATAGATAGGCTATATGAAGAATATTTATTTACTAAACCACATTGTTTTTTCTAAGGAGAAGGAAGTGGCAATCCTTTTGAGTATTCTTGCCTAGAAAATCTCATGGACAGAGGGACCAGGTGGGCTACAGTCCCTGGTATCACAGAAAGTCAAACACAACTGAATCACTAAATAATAACAACAATGGTGATTTTTATCAGAAGGCTAATCTATTGGTAGGAAATACTCAGAATGGAAGTCCAAAAAGAGGAAATTGTGGAAAGCAGCTGATATAGCCTTAGAGAGAGGTCTAGTTATTGATTTTTGTTTCCTTTTGAAAGGAAAAGTTTTCATATTATTCACTTCTTTATTCCTGTTTCATCACTATGTATGAGACACAAGAGGGCTTGTTAAAAGTATCAAGGGTTGGGTTATCCTCTCAAAAAAGACTTTGCCACCATCTGACACCATCTAAAATGTACTTGAGGAATAAGTGTTAGTCTGTCAATTATGTAATTTCTGCTTTGTGATTTGACAGAATTTTCAAAATAGGTAATATAATGTGAAATTTGGAATTGCTGAACTGTTATTGAAACAACATTTATGTCTTGGCACATGTGATTAGTTTATATTCTACAATGTAGAGAAAAATTCTAACTTGAATAGTACACAATTCCACTATACTGAATTCAGGAGAACAATTTCTTTTATTATATGAAAACAATATTAAACTATATTTATGAGCTGTGACATGTCATTAAAAGTAGCATAAATGAGTTTTCTACAATGATCTACAAACTACACAAAAAGGAAAAATTATTAATTCCTTGCAAAATAA
>SJYC01109842.1:0-10658 GCA_006408675.1 Madoqua kirkii
AGCATTTCCTTTCATTAAATAAACCATTATTTCTCTAAATTCTCTGTTCTGAAGAAGGTAATGGTAAATTTAAAGACAGCAGTATAAAGTTTCAGTGTCATACCCTGGTGGCTATTAAGAGGATTAAACATTAACAAGAATAGACAAAGACATAAAGCTTTGATTAAACAACTCATAATAGTTACGATGCCAAGATAAGAATAAGATTTGTTACAGGATTTCAGCATTATAAGAATAGGAATTTTTTCTTAATCATTAGATGGCTAGTGCACACATTTAATTTAAAATGAACAAAAAAAATTATAGTATAGCAAGGTCATGTTGACATTTTCTACAGTGTAAAGAAAGACAAAAGCTTAAGACGTTACTTTTAAAATGATGACTACTTCTCACTGTCCATATTTGACTCAAATATTGTGTGCCAATAACATGATTTCTCAGGAAGAAAGGGATGCACTTAAAAAACAAAAATATATCAAAAGTTCACAAAGTGTACAAATTGTATATCCAATAAATTCCACACCTGTAGCAACATGAGATTTTTACACAGATCTTAGTTGTCTTCCTGTATCAGTCAAGGTGATTCAAAGATGGCCACTTTGGAGAGGTTAGGCTTCTTGCCCAAGATCCCCTGTTGCAAATGACAACTCCTAACTGAAATGAATGTCCTCTGGTTCATCTTTCATTGCTTCTTTTTACTAATCTGTAGTGCCCCAGTGTAAGTTCATGTTTTGATGCCTGAGAATGACCACACAAAGTGCCAAATATACTGTAGATATAAGTTGGACAGAAAACAAACTTTTGAAGATTTCAGTTCAGTTCAGTTGCTCAGTCGTGTCTGACTCTTTGCGACCCCATGAATCGCAGCATGCCAGGCCTCCCTATTCATTACCATCTCTCGGAGTTCACTCAGACTCACGTCCATCAAGTCCATGATGCCATCTGGCCATCTCATCCTCGGCCACCCCTTCTCCTCCTGCCCCCAATCCTTCCCAGCATCAGAGTCTTTTCCAATGAGTCAACTCTTCACATGAGGTGGCCAAAGTACTGCAGTTTCAGCCTCAGCATCAGTCCTTCCAAAGAAATCCCAGGGCTGATCTCCTTCAGAATGGACTGGTTGGATCTCTCTGCAGTCCAAGGGACTCTCAAGAGTCTTCTCACAATGAGTCAACTCTTCGCATGAGGTGGCCAAAGTACTGCAGTTTCAGCCTCAGCATCAGTCCTTCCAAAGAAATCCCAGGGCTGATCTCCTTCAGAATGGACTGGTTGGATCTCTCTGCAGTCCAAGGGACTCTCAAGAGTCTTCTCCAACACCACAGTTTAAAAGCATCAATTTTTTGGCGCTCAGCTTTCTTCACAGTCCAACTCTCGCACATCCATACATGACCACAGGAAAAACCATAGCCTTGACTAGATGGACCTTAGTTGGCAAAGTAATGTCTCTGCTTTTGAATATACTATCTAGGTTTGTCATAACTTTTCTTCCAAGGAGTAAGCGTCTTCTAATTTCATGGCTGCAGTCACCATCTGCAGTGATTTTGGAGCCCCCCAAAATAAAGTTTGACACTATTTATACTGTTTCCCCATCTATTTCCCATGAAGTAATGGGACCAGATGCCATGATCTTCATTTTCTGAATGTTGAGCTTTAAGCCTTTTTCACTCTCCTCTTTCACTTTCATCAAGATTTAGAAATTTGAAACTTTTTCTTAGCATATGTAGAGCAAATACATAGACATAGGGGCATCATTGATGTCTAGGATTATGGAATGCATGTTTATTTTCCTTTCAGGTAAAGAGATTTTAATCCAAGCACTTTGGTAGATATAACACTGAGAGCCAAGATTTTGTTTCAAAAGGCAAGAAAGAGGCATTTGTTGACTGAAAAGTTTTAGAACATATCTTGAAGAAACAATAATAATAGAAAATAATTATTTTCTGTATTTTTTGAGTATACCGTCATTTTCATTATAATTCTTGAGTACATTAGAAACTGACAAAAATCTCTTTATTAAGATATGTAGATACTCATAGGAATTTTCTTTCCACTTTTACTTCAGAATGTTAGAAAAGTCACAATATCTAGTGTCATTACATCAAATTTTCACCTCATGGAGAATCTAAATGTGTCTCCTGGGCCTTCCGGGTCACTATACTGTCCAGACCTGTTCACATTCAAGTTATTCTGAAATTCCTTATAAATTTCAATAGGTACCTGGGCAACAGAACACTCTATTACTCTGTTGGTTTTAAATCTATTCTAAAATATCATTATAAAGGTGAAGTTCCAGCATTGCATATTGTTGTTCCCAAACATTTTCATGTTAGCCATGATTATCTTCCAAAGAGCATACTACTCACTTTACTAATCTCCTTGCCAAATAAGAGACAAAAGCATTGTTAACTGCAAAAAGTTAGGTGAAGCTCCTTTTATCTCCCCAAATCTAGTTGTTCGCAATCCCAAACAAATGCTAGTACCAAAAGTGCAGGACAATAATCTTTCCCAAAAAGCCTTTTGTATATTCTTAATTCAAGACATCATTTTCAATAGATCTTCCTTTTTGATAAGCTCATTATGATGGAGAAATATAAAGTTGACTATCTCAGTAATTTAAGATACTGAATAGTACAGTTAGACATTATTTGATACTTGCTTGAGAACGCCATTGAAATTTGAGACTGCTAATTTGGCTGCATTCTACTTTAAAATATTTCTTCTGATAATACTAGGTAATACTAGGTCTTATTGTTTTTTATAAAATATTTTTAGTTGAGATAAACTAAAAATATCAGGACAGAGTGAAATGTCTTTCTTGTTTGCTGTAAGTGGCCTGAAAACACCTACTTTGTCTAAGGGATCAGGCAAAATATGTAATAAAATGTTAACTATAATTGAAAAAGGCATTTTATCACCTTTCTAGTATAAATTGAACCTCAAAACTGCTCCTTTTTGTTATCTTATCCTAGCAAGATAAAATGAGGCAATTTTAGTTAGTATGTTTTGTTAGATTACACAATTTGCATTACAGATGATTTATATATATATTATTAGGCATTGTCAAGAAATAAGTGAAAATGATAAAAAGATGTTATTTTAAATTTACTCTCAAAGAGATGAAAGAGAATAGAACAGTTCTCAGAAATGATCTAGTTATTCATAATACTTGGCTTCTTCTTAGAATCCATTATATTTGAGATTTGGTTGTGTTACTTGTTGAGATGAGATACTGACCTGAATTCTTAGGACTATGATTTGAACTAAACAGAGAAGTTTCTTTTTTTTCTAAACATCTTTCCTTTTATTTTTCCCAAATATGTAGCATATTAAAGTACATTCTATCTTTTACATTTCCTTTTCTTAGTTGGAGAGTAATTAACTTATAATATTACACTATTTTCAGTTGTGCCACATAATGATTCAATGTTCTTATGGATTACACACCATTCAAAGTTACTGATTATATTCTCTGTGCTGTATGTTACATTGCTGTAACTTATGTATTTTATAACTGCATTTTATACCATTTATTCTCCTCCATCTATTTCATCTCCCCCCTCATCCACACTCCTCAGGTTAACTAGTTTGTTCTTCTTTTTGTTATCCTATCCTAGCAAGATAAAATGAGGCAATTTTAGTAAGTCTGTAATTTCTGTGTCTGTTTTTCTATATTTGTTTGTTTTGTCTTTAAAATTCCAAATATAAGTGAAAACATAGAGTATCTGTCTTTCTTTGTATGACTTACCTCACCATGCATATCCTCCAGATCCACCCATATTTTTGAAAATGGCAGGATATGACTTTTTATTGTTGAGTAATATCCCACTGTGTATATATACCAAATCTTTTTTTCTTCCATTTGTCTATCAATGGGTAGTTAGGTTGCTTCCATATCTCATCTATTGTAATAGGGCTATTATAAATATTGGGGTGCATATATTTGTTCAAATTAATGTTTCCAGATAAATGCCCAGGAAGGGAACTGCTGGATCATGTGATAGCTCTATTTTTTTGAAGAGTTTCTATACCTACAGGAGACTCCAGTTCAATCCCTGGGTCGGGAAGAGCCCCTGAAGAAGGAAATGGCAACCCACTCCAGTATCCTTGCCTGGAAAATCTCATGGACAGAGGAGTCTGATAGGCTACAGTCCATGGGGTCACAAAGAGTCCAGCTTGGTTGAATAACTAGTACTTACATACTATTTTGGATGGTGGCTACACCAACTTACATTGTCACCAATAATGTACTAGAGTTCTCTTTCCTCCACATCTTCAGCACTTGCTACTTCTTTTCATTTTGATGACAGTCATCCTGACAGGTGTGAGGTGATATCTTACTGTAGTTGTGATTTGCATTTCCCTGATAATTAGTGATGTTGAGCAGCTTCCTTGCACCTGGTAGTCATCTGTATGTCTTCTTTGGAAAAATTCCTATTCAGATTATCTGTCAATTTTTTAATTGGACTGTGTTTTTTGGGGGATATTCAGTGTTCATGAGTTGTGTATTCTGATAGAACTAATTTCACTATTATCTTTATTTAGAGTTCAATTAAATAGCAGGACCCACTGCAATAGAAACATCTAATTAATGTTTCTCTCTTTTCTGTCTTCTGTAGAAACCTCTTTTAAGTTCTGGTGTTTTTTTGTTTTGTTTTGTTTTTCATTTTATATACTTATTTAGATCCAAGATAAGAATATGGAAGTATTTCTAAAATGTTACATTCTTATGTGAGCTTCTAATTTTTTTTTTCCAACTTAAAGTATGAAACAAGATGCAGTACCTTTCTACTTATGTGATGGTCTGATACTTGAAAGCCCAATCTTTCATGTACATTCATTGAGATATATTTCTCAACATCTCTAATTTGGGTAAGATAACTTGAAACTTATAGAGACTTTCTCTTAAGAATCTGATGATGTAATAATCTTACAAAAACTTCAGACTACCAATGATAGACTACTTTTCATACATTGTAATAATGACCATTCATCAAAAACTGATTCATATTTTCAAAGAAATCTAAATAAAACTCAAGAAAGTTTGTGTAAAAATTGATAACATTATTATAAAATATATATGGAAATATAAATGACCAATAATAATTAATCTAAAAAATTAAGAAAGAAAAATTGAAAGTAGCATTGACAAATATACATGATCATGTGTAAAACAGAAAACTCGTGGGAAGCCTCAGAAACTAACCCAACATTGTAAAGCAATTATACATCAAGTTTAAAGAAAGAAAACTTGAGGTCAGAACATATCAGACATCAAGGTTTAAAAGGTAAAAAATTAAGAGTCTGTGGTATTGGCATGTACATAAATAGGCTTAATGAAGCAGGATAGAACCCAGATATAGAGCCACACATATATTACAAACTGATTTATGGAAAAGATGATACTGTAGAACAGTGTGAAAAGGTTGGTAAATAGCACTGGATCAATTGGATAGCCATATGTGAAAAATGAAACTTATACTCTAGCTCACATAAAGAAATGTCAGATCTAAGTGGACTATTGATCTAAAGGTAGAAGGTAAATAAAGCAAGATTTTAAGGAAAATATAAAATAATGTTTTCTTGGATTTAGAATAGGCAATAATTTTTAAAAATAGACACAAAACTTGAAAAATACAAATAGATATGCTGGACTTCATAAAAATGACTGAAAACTGATTCTTAAAGGATACCACTGAGCCACCGGAAAGCCACCAAGTGGGAGGAGGTATTTATAACACACTATTTACAAAGTTCCAACACCCCGACTATAAAGAGAACTCCTATGCTCATGAGAGAATTATAGGTAATCCAATAGAACAACAGAGAAAGGACTTAATGAACCATTTCTGGAAGAGGATGTTAAAATGACCAATACACACATAAAAAGGAGCCAAATACATTAGCCACCTCACAGAACAACTAAACTGAAAATGATGGAAGACACTAAAAGTTGATGAGGATACAGGGCTACTTAAACTTTCACACATTGTTGAGGGGAGAATAAAGTCATTAAAACAGCTTTAGAAAGTTGGCAGTTCCATCAAAACCATATCCAATGACTCAGAAATCCTACTTCTGTTTACAAATGAATGTTCATTTCTATATATGAAAGATATTAAACAACCATCACTAATGGGATATCACTAATGGTAACCATCACTAAATGGATTGTGGCAAATTTGCCTATTAATTCATAAAAATCCATATTTATTAATAAAAGTGAGTTATATGATTAGCAACAAATGGATTTGAAAATTTAATCTTTAGTGAAAGAAGCAGGAAACAAATGTAAAACTACTTTAATTCTATACAGTTTAAAAATAATCAAAATGAACCTGAAATTTTGTGACAGGTTAGTAGATACCTTTCAGGGGCTATAGTGATTGACAAGGGGTTTGTGAGTTTTTCTGTGTGGCTGATAATATTGTTTTCTAACATGGGTGATAGTTACATGAATAAGTTTGCTTTATTAAAAAAGAATGAGTTAAAATTGATGATTTTTCAATCAGTATATTAAACTTCAAAACATTGTATGAAAATTAAAATATGAAAAAAATTTATTGTTTTTCAGTAACTAAGTCATGTCTGACTCTTTGTGACCCCATGGACTGGAGCATTTCAGCCTCCTCTATCCTCCACTGTCTCCTAGATTTTGCTCAAATTCACATCCACTGAGTTGGTGATGCTATCTAACCATCTAAATCTCTGCCTCCCTCTTCTCTTTTTGTCTTCACTCTTCCGAGAATTGTGGTCTTTTCCAATGAGTAGTCGCTTTGCCCCAGGTGGCCAAAGTTTATGTACTTGAATATATGAGTTTTATTTAGGATTGTCTTAATACTTTTTCCTGACATTTTTTAAGGAATAAGGAAACTGACTGCTCAATCCTGTGTTTGTCCAAAATAAATTTGGCAGTCAGTTGTTGGGTTCAACATTCTTTGGCTCTTGTTTAGCCATACTTCATAGAAAGGACAATTTTAGTAAAACACTCTAAAATTTTAGGTCTCAGGATATTGACTTGGGGAATAAATGTTCCTTGTTTTATATTACCATTATTTATCCTATAAGTTCATATTTATTGTTTTGTGTATGAATTAAAAAGAGGACATTGGCATTTGGCAGTAGAATATGCTTAAGGGGAAAGTGAATAAATCTATTGAGTCTAAAACATCCACTAAATTTTGAAAAAGAGAACAAAATGGGAAACAATTGTGTTGTCTTGATTACTGCAAATGCGCCTTTAAACTTATTCTACTTCCATTTTCTCTATTCCAGTGTGAAAATAGCAGTATAAATCCTACTTGATAGAAGATAATGGTTACTAGAAAAACAGTCAATGGTGAGAGTCTTTACAGTTGAGGTCATATATCAGCTTTATATGCATATATATACCTATCTCTCAGGGCTTCCCAGGCAGTGCAGCGGGTAAAGAATATGTCTGCAATTCAGCAGAACCAGGTTCGATCCCTGGGTCGAGAAGATCCCCTGGAGAAGGAAATCACAACGCACTCCAGTATTCTTGCCTGGGGAATTCCACAGACAGAGGAGCCTGGTAGGATACAGTCCATAGGGTCACAAAGAGTTGGATATGACTAAAGTGACTGAGCGTATACTTATTTGTACATCTGCAAATATATATGCAAGTACATAAGTGCATATGTACATGTTGGCCTTATTATAAATTAGAAATGGTATTAGACAAAAATAGTCCTTATTGAATTGTTTTTTGCTCAGAGTCTATGACTCTTTCCCATTAATGTTAATGGATTTCTTGGCTGAAAGCCTGAAATTATGACCATTAGCATAGCTGTTTCTAAAATTTACCTCATTTATAAATGGATAATGACAAGAGGGCTAAAAATGTTGATATTTGATGAAATCATCCTGAAATACTTTAGAAAAAAATCTCCTTTTTGTGATGCATATTCTAAAGTAATCACTGAATCAGAGAAAATGAGTTTTTTTCTTTTGTGACTGAAAGTATTCATATTTTTTGAAAACTAATAGTGTGGATGTTGGACTGATCTAGGTCATAGTCATTGGAAATGAGGATTGAGGATTTTTTGTGTGTGAAGCACTGTCAAAGCTCCAAGACAATAATAAAATGACTGTCAGACTATGAGAATGAAAGACTGGGGCTTCAAGGAGAGAAATATAGGAAAAATTTAAGTGTAGGTGTTTACACACATTGCCTAATCCACAGATGAAGCAATGTTCCTTCCTACATAACAAGAAATAAAAATTAGGAAGTGCAGCTGTGACCTAGAATAAGGAAAAATCTATGTTTATCATTCAATTTTGTTTTATTTAGTTTACTTTGAAACAGATAAAAAATACATTGCTAGAATCTTTTTATTCTTAAAAGGGCATATTTTAATGGTCTTTATGTATTAACCAGTATAAACAGGCTATTTTGTCTACAGCTGGAATTTAGCTTGACTATGGTAAATGATAATTTTTTTATTCTTGAAAATATCTGGAGTTGGAGGCAGGCATTGATTTTAGGGAGGGATTTTTCCCACAGTGTTTTACTAAAATTTATTTCAATTTTTATTACTATAGCTCATATAGAGAGCACTTTGGTGATGTCTTCCACCCGAGGAAAATTATCTCCTTGATTTTCATGATGAATGCAGGTTATAAGGTGTCATTAACCATAAGGAGAATAATTTTGAAATCCTGGTTTGAAAGTAGTTATGTCGAATAAGGTAAGCTTAGTGGGCTGTAAGAACTACATAGTATCATTTCACTCTGCTTTCTTATAAATTTCATAAAGAAGTTCCTTATTTCTAGAATTAAGATTGCACAAGTAAATTCTTTCTAGATGTTTCCTGACAATTAATGTTGAGCTAAATTAATAAAATGCTCTGAAAGAAAATCTTAGTAAATTTCCACCAACCAGCTTGCTAGAATCACTAACTTTAACTGAAAGATTTTCTAACATGGACCAAAGGTGCTCGAGACATTTGTAGGAAAACAAATGGAACAATAGCTCCCTGAGCTATATCTGGATATCTTAAAGTATATTTCTGTGTAGCATATAATGGAAGATAGTTTCACATATTGAGGTAGGAGGAAGTCATTCTGACTTACAAATGATTTTATTTGAACTTTAAGTTAATTAAAACAATCTGTTTCTAGACTATTAAACATGGATTGCACATCAACTTAAATCATTAAAGAAACTAATACATTCAAAAATAAAAATGGAGTAAATGTACTTCAGGTATTCAAAATGGACCTGGATAGCCCTTGTGGATCTGGTTTAATACATGTCTGTGTATTACTAAGAACATGGATTTTCTGAACCATATCAGATTCAAAGACACTACCAGCTGTTGTCAGAACAATATCTACTGCAGTGCTAGTTGCAACTGTATGGTCTCAAGATCTTACCTTTGTAACTATGCAACCCTTTTGGACTCTAAGCAATCCTTGCTTAACAAGCACCCTTACTTCTTGCCAGCTCTAATTAGAATTCTTGTCAAACAACTGAAGTAATTTTGCTGATCTGCCTTTTAATCCCCCATTTTGTACTCTGGTGGAACACAATTTAAGTGCTTCTTGCATCTGTGTTTAGGTATGGTCCTCAGTTTGATTCAAATAAAACTCTTTTCTATTCTTTTTAGATTGTTTACCTGTTATTCCCACCAACACATAAAACTTCTGGCCAGCAATATTGCTTAGATGATACACATTACAGCTGAACAACATAAGTTTGAACTGGGTGGGTCCTCTTATACAGACATTTTTTTCAACAAGTAACTGCTAGAAGATCTGATATTCACTGAACTCACAGATGTGGGCCAAGGGTATGAAGAACCAACTATGAAACTTAAACAGCTTCCATGGGATTTTGGTAACTGCTGTAGGTCATGGATTCCTCTACAGATGCTGATGGGCAACTGTACTTTAAGTTTTATGGCTCCTTCTTCCTTTACTTCAGAAAATGTCTGTGTTGGGGTGTGTGTGTGTGTGTGTGTGTGTGTGTGTGTGTGTGTGTGTGTATGTGTCTACTTGCATCATGGGATGATATAGTCTTTTCTTGATGAAACTAAAAATTGAGGTGGTGCTTTTGTGTAATCCCTGATGCATTGTGGTACTTGGTAAATACTTGGCTAGCAGAATGCATGGTAATCAAAACTGAAACTCTGCAGAGTTGCTAAGGTTTAAAATGATGAAAGCATTCTCAACAGGAGACTTGGTTCCAACTGGTCTATTTTAATTTTATTATTTTCCTCTTGTTAGAAATAAAACCCTTAGCAACATTTTCTGGGGAGGAAGTGGGGGGAGGGAATGAAGGGAGTGTTCTTAAGGACTGAAATCAAATAAAATAGATATCAGAGGTAAAGCCTTAAAACTAAGTCCAGGAAAAGGGAACCTCTTCAAGGAAGTAGAAAATAAAGAAGAGAGAAAAGTGGAGTTAAAGAAATGTACCCTAGAAACATCCGAAGTTTTTATCCTTTCATTTGGCCTCTCTGAGAGCATAGGAAGCAACTGACTTGGCTTTAAGGATCAGAGATCGTTTGGGTAAGCTGCTGGTTCAAGATGTGTAAGATACAATTTAGTGAACTGTCAAAAACTGTTATTCATAAAATGATTTAGGGAAAAGTTATCAAAATAATTTGAAAGGCATAAAAGCATTTTTAAGAAGGGGAACATAA
>SJYC01109844.1:0-11207 GCA_006408675.1 Madoqua kirkii
TCATGATACTTCAGTTCAGTTCAGTTCAGTTCAGTTCAGTTGCTCAGTCGTGTCCGACTCTTTGCGACCCCATGAATCACAGCATGCCAGGCCTTATGTGGATATTTTCTGAGATTTTTCATATTTAAATAGTATCTTTTGAT
Organism: Madoqua kirkii; assembly: GCA_006408675.1. Lineage (NCBI taxonomy): Eukaryota > Metazoa > Chordata > Mammalia > Artiodactyla > Bovidae > Madoqua > Madoqua kirkii. Next base: position 144 of record SJYC01109844.1, read on the forward strand.
TAACTTCACATATGAATAACAATGCAGTTGTGTTTTGAATTCTTATATCATAAACTTTTCATCTCAAAATAATACAGCAATTTCTTCTTTGTTCTTTGGCATTTTATATGACAAGGGATAAACCAACATATTTTTTCCTTCTTTCAGCATAAATTGATTAGCTTTCTTAGAAATTTTGAATTTGAGGGGAATTATTTAAAGGTATTCATTTTACCCAAATGAATTTAAGTGCTGCTGTTTATATTAATCTTGACTGAGTTTGCAGAAGTCACTTATTTAGAACATTAAGTCTTCATTACAGACATTTTGCTTTTCTCTTTGTTCAATATGTTTTTCAATAACAAGAAGCATTTTATTCTTAGTCTTAACTCATATAAATTTATCCTTTATGCTTTTATCACTAATCTTTTCTTCTCTCAGAGGCATCACCTCTTCTGTTGTAATGCTTGTTATGTATGTTGTACACTCCACTATGTCTAATATATGGAGATTTTATATGTACTATGTTAGTTAAGTACTCTTTGCACAGTTTATTTTAATTGCTTTTCTTTTAATGTCTTCCTTGCCCATGCCCCTTTTAGTCTTTTGTATAATAGATTATTACCACTGTATTTTTTACCATTTAAAAAGATGCATATTTTTAAATCATTTCTAAAATTATAGAGCTAGTCTTAGTTTTTTTCTCTTACAATAAGCTTTTTTTAAATGATCATTTCCTATCACCTCTAAAAAGTCATTTCCTAGTTTCGGGGGTTGTAGAAAATTTCCCACATCTCAAAACTTTTGTCTATTTTGTCACCTATTCTTACATCTTCTTCCTTCCTCCTCTCTGCCTTTTCCCTTCTCCTTTTCTGTTTTTCCTTTCTTCGAAAAGTACTCCTCGTCATCAAAAGTGTTTCTTAAAATAGAAATAAAATGGCAGAAGCAAGGGGCAATTGATATTGAACTGCTGCTTTCACCATCAAGTGAGATTTTTTTTCATTAAAATAAACCCTATTAAGTAATAGAAAGTGGTTTGAAAGCAAATTACCTAACTTTGAATGACTTAACACAGGCAGTCAACATTGTTCTTACTATAAGTGCATAAGTGCATTGTGTGTGTGTGTGCAGATGCACATGTGTGTATACTGCTTATCATCCAGCTATATGAGGGAAATTTTCTATTGTTTGACAACAGATGAAGATATCAGTCACTTCTGCATTATGACTATTTATAGAAATTGGTGTTTTAAAATATGACTTTGAAAATAGATTACATATAGCTACAGGTCTCTCGCTTCTCTGCAGAGTCTTATCAGTAGTCAGTTCAGTTCAGTTGCTCAGTCGTGTCCGACTCCTTGCGACCCCATGAATCGCAGCACGCCAGGCCTCCCTGTCCATCACCAACTCCTGGAGTTCACTCACACTCATGTTCATTGAGTCCATGATGCCGTCCAGCCATTCCATCCTTGGTCCCCCCTTCTCCTCCTGCCCCCAATCCTTCCCAGCATCAGAGTTTTTTCCAATGAATCAACTCTTCGCATGAGGTGGCCAAAGTACTGGAGTTTCAGCTTTAGCATCATTCCTTCCAAAGAAATCCTAGCTTTGATCTCCTTCAGAATGGACTGGCTGGATCTTCTTGCAGCCCAAGGGACTCTCAAGAGTCTTCTCCAACACCATAGTTCAAAAGCATCAATTCTTCAGTGCTCAGCCTTCTTCACAGTCCAACTCTCACATCCATACATGACCACAGGAAAAACCATAGCTTTGACTAGATGCACCTTAGTCGGCAAAGTGATGTCTCTGCTTTTGAATATACTTTCTAGATTGGTCATAACTTATCAGTAGTAGCAACTGTCAATTGATATTGTCACAGGCTTTCTCTTGTTAAAAATTTATTAAAGAAAGCAATTTAGGTGATACAAATTAGCTTTGTCTAATACTTCATGAAGTAGAGAGTTGGAGAACCGAAAAATAGAGCAAAAGGCAAGAAGTTTTTATAAGATAAGGGTAAGAACAAAGAAGAGACAAGTAGAAAATATCTGATTGGCTGAGCCACACACAACCATGTTTGGGTGAGGAGGTCCAGACGGCTTGGCACTTGGAAATTAGCTGACTGAATATACTGTGTTTCTGGTCAAAAAAAGCATTTACAGAGACATAAAAGTTATTTGCATTTCAGCTGTGGCACCTTGGGCAAGAGTGGCTCTTTTGGGGCCAAGAAATTTGTTTCAATAGTTTACCTTTTTGATTACCTTATTAATCATTCAAGGGGTTTAGTCAAAAATTTCTCAGTATGACTCCTGTTACCACTGACCTTCAGTTCTTAGAGTAGTATTCATAAGAGGTGAAGTCAGGGCTCCATTCTTAGAACTTTTTAATAATATTCCGTTCTTTTTTGTCATTTCACTTGAAGAGAGAACGTCTGTTTGGTGTTGAATGGCTGCCCAAAGGCACTGAATTTAAAGCTTTTGAGAGGACACAGTATATTAGAGAGACAATAATAATTATTAGTAATAAAACATGGCCCATGATTTGGAGAACACTCTTGACCATGGTCTCCATAACTCAAACCAGCTGAAATCAGATACATCAAGAAATGATCCTACATGCCAATTTCCAAAAAAAAAAAAATGCCCAACATCACTAATTATCAGAAAAAGGCAAGTTAAAATTACAATGAGGTGTCATGTCAACCAGTCAGAATGGCCATCATCAAAAAGTCTACAAACAGAAATGCTGGAGAGGGGATTGAGAAAAGAACCCTTCTATATTCTTGGTGGAGATGTAAATTGGTATAACCACAATGGGGCTTCCTTGCTGACTCAGCAGCAAAGAATCTACCTGCAATGCAGCAGACATACGTTTGATCCCTGGGTTGGGAAGATCCCTTAGAGGAGGGAATGGCAATTCACTCCAGTATGCTTGTTGGGAAAATCCCATGGTCAGAGGAACCTGGTCGGCTACAGTTCATAGGGTCACAAAGAGTTGGAACAGTATGAAGGTTCCTTAAAATTTTACAAACAAAACTAACATATAATCCAGCAATCTTACTCCTGTGCATATATCCAAAGAAAACCATAATCTAAAAGGATACATGCACCCCAGTGTTCACAGCAGCACTATTTGCAATAGCCTAGACATGGAAACAGCCTAAATTTTCATCAACAGATGAATGGAGCTGTGGAATATATACACGATGGAATATTAGTCAGCCATAAAAAGAATGAAAGAATGTAACTTGCAGCAACATGGATAGATCTACAATTACTATACTAAATGAAGTATGTCAGACAGAGAAAGACAAACATCATATGATTTCACTCATATGTGGAATCTAATTTTGAAAAAAAAATATATGAATGAACTTATTTATAATACAGAAGTAGACTTACAGATATAAAAAATAAACTTATAGTCACCAAAAGGGAAATGTGAAGAGAAGGGATAAGTCATAAGCTTGGGAGGAATGCACACTGCTATGTATATATATATATATATATATATATATATATATAACTAATAAGGACCTACTGCACAGCACAGGGCACTCTACCTATGTATACTTTGATAAACTCTATTAGAAAAAAGTCTGAAAAAGAATGGATATATGAATGATTGTATCACTTTGCTGTACACCTGAAACTAACACAGCACTGTATATATTCCAATAAAATTAAAATATTAAAAAATAAATGAAGCTAAAGAAGGGATATATCTTCAAGGAATTTGTTTTGCTTATGATTTTTTTGTAACTTTGTCTCTAATTGTCCAGAAGTTTACATTCAGTGAGTTTTTGCAGAGAAACTGAGCCATCTGAACTCAGGGAGAAGTTTGTGACAGAAATAAACTACAGAATCAGCACCATCATAAAAAATCAAACTGTCTATTACAGGTTGGATTACCCTCCTTTGTAATAGCATGTTAAATGTGAACAATGGTATTGTCTTTCTAGGCTAGAGCAAAGCAAAAGGTAGATAAGGAATATAAAAATCTTATATGACATAAGAATTAGGAAAAGAATGGTCAGCGAGGAAAGGAAGAATGGAAAGAAAAGTTCTTGGTCTAGCACCTTGAGGAGAAGTCAGTCTCAATATCAACAACTTCTCTTCCTAGTAAATTTGATTTTGAAGTCTTTGGCATTTACACAGAACCCAATGTTAGGTGGAAATGTCTTCAGTTATGAAATATGCACCCAAGATTTGACACCTTGCAATTTGTCAGAGCTGTCAATAGGCCATGGTACTTGAAAAGGCCCTTTCCATGAGTCTTGTTTTTGCAAAAGCATTAGAGGAAAAATTTTAACTGTCTATAAATGATGAAAGACTAAAATTCTCATATTAAAGATCTAATGAGAGTTTGTTATAATGGAACTGACAAGGAACCTACAACATTTTAAGATAATAGCTGAAATGGTGACTCATAACATTATACTAGGAGATATCAGAGCTTTCATATTTTTATACAATTTCCAGAATACTTATATTAATAATTATGTGCATAAAAATGTAACTTCAGAAGGTTAATATCACTATTTGATGATGCTCCCTATATCATTTAACATATCAAATAAGCTTATTTTGTTATAAGCAGAGAGAATAAATCTTTTGACATGTTTCAGGGACCCTATGGCAAATACAGAATTTAAAAAAATAATTTATTTAAAATTTGATTTTGGAGAAAAGTGTCAAAATATACATTAAGCCAAGGTGATGATTAAAGACATCGAAGGAAAATACAGAGTTACATAGTTGTAAAATCACCATAGTTTTGTTATTATTGAGAAGACCTGGTTTTCTTGTGTATTCATAGATTAATAATGACAACGTTAAGCATAATAAATTATTTTGGCAAGAAACAAAATATTTGCTTTCCAGGCTAAGAATTAACAGGTAAAGGAAAGCCTTTGCTCATTAGTTCTTACTGAGAAGAAGAGAGGATGATAATATAAGAAAATTTTGCCCTTTTAACAGAAAGAAAATCAAGTTTTAAAGTTGCACCAGTGTGCCTTTGATATAAAACTCACACAGAAAAATACAAATCAACCTCAATCTTAGCCAGTTGACTACCCATAAGATTCCTTTCCTAATATTTCTTTTCCAAACATCCTTTACAATTTTTATAATGATTTAGACTTTGTCCTATGTCTTTTCAACAATTTTAATTTAGGACAAAATTGCTTTCTTTTTCCCTCTCTTACAAAAAGCACATCTGTGTAAACTAAGAATGTTGGCTGCCATATCAGTATACAAAGGATGGCGCAGCCATAACGTCATCACTTTACAACCAACTGGACCCACGTGTGAAGCCTGAGGAAACTCAGGATGAATACAAAGAATATTTGCCATCTGCAGCGTTCCCCCACCCGAGATGACGTGAAGAGACTCAGGATGAGAAAGCAAAGGATACTGGCCCTGGATGCCTGAGGTGCATTCAAAGAAATGATTTCAATGAGCCCAGACTCTTGCATTTTCTCATTTATTGAGAAGTGCTAAGTTCCTTAAGTTGAGATATCTGGTTTTCTTTAATTAGCAATAATCTTTTGATATTCAAGCTACCTGATCTTTTGTTGCAGAAATTCCTATATATCCTGGATCCCCTGCTTGACTCTTCAGAGAAGTTTCTCAGTGTTATCTGAGATGCTGTGCCTCAGGCTTAAGTCCTCATGTTTGTTCACCAAATGAAATACAACTCTCACTTTTTGGATTGCATATCTTTTTTTTTTTTTTCCAGTCAACATTTCCACACTTCATATATTTTCTTACCCCAAACCCATCCCAATTCCTTGTATACATGTATTTCCTTTTTTATTTCTAGTAGTTTTAATTATAATCTTACCGTCTTTTGTTGTGGATACCTCTTGTGTCTCTGGCAATGAATCTTCCAATGAAGCTATTTGGGAATCTTGAGGCTTTTGGTGGCTTCCACATGCCAATTCAAATAGGTATTTTATTATGTATGTTGATTTTGGAATCTACCTTGCAGTGCATTTATTAAATAAAAAATCTTGCATAACTGGAACATTCCTCAATATAATTGTCTATGTAATTTTACACTGTCTTAGCAAAGTTTTGCCATTTTTGTAAACATACAGTCTGAGACCACTGTTTTTAGACCTAAAGTGAGCAGGCATGGTGAAAGGTGGTACACCCAATTCCTTGAAACTCAGGGATCTCATTTGTTTAGCTAAGTCTTGGGTCTCTCAGAGCCACATTAACACCTAAGAGGGATGGGCCACTGGGTTGGAGATTTTTGTGGTGTTTTTCAGTGTAGCTCATTGCGTGGAAGATTTCCCAAGGTTGGCAGGTGACCTAACATCAATCCAACATGTTCTGTAACCAACTTATCCTAGAAGGGGAGGCTTAGCATTAGATTGAAAGTACTGTAACAGCTTTTAAATGCTTTATACCTGTGCACCAACTTTGTAGCCTTGGCTTTCAAGATTTCCACTAGAAATAGGTCCATTATTCCTTTCAAGAGAAGATTTCTTCTTGGTGGTAGATACCCTAATGATTTAATTAGTTCAAGCTGTGCCTACATATGTTTGATGTGCCTTTGGTCAAAATAATCTGAATGTCTACCTTAATTTATTTATCCAAATCCTCCATAATCTATGCTGTGAACTTGTTTGGTAGTTAGACATTAGCAGCAAGGAGGTGACAGAGGTGAAAAGTCTTAGCTTTTTCTTTTGCATTTTATAATGCATTAATGACTGCTACATGTGGAAGATTCTCAGTATAACTACCCTAGAAATTTCCTAGATCCCAAAACTTTTCTGGAATATATATATATACGCACACACACACACACACACACATATATATATATGAAAATATTCATATTCATAAAAATATGACTTCCTATAACTATTCATATTTTAAAGTATTTATTCATATTATTTTAAAATATTCATATTAAAAAAATAAAGTTGGACTGGAGAGCTGTATACAAGAGTGTGGAACTCACATGCAAGAGAGACTCATCCGTGTTCTCAGTGGTGATGAGAACCATGAACTAGGAGACTTCAACAGGAAACTTACCTGTGAGTCTCATCCTAGGTACTATTATGAGGCGGCTTCAAATCCCAATCCTTATTGCCAAGAACTGTTAAAAATGATTGGAGGAGAGAATTTAGACAATGCAATTAAACTTTAACATTTCATGAAGCAGTCTCTTTTTGTAGAGTTGCAAAATGGGGCAGTAGGCAGAGAGTTTTATAGAATAAAGAATGAAGAGCAAGGAAGAAACAGAATATTGAATTGGCTGAGGACACATAGTTAACTTTTCAATAAGATACAGAGTCGGCTTGGCATTTGGGGACTGACTGATGGGATATGTTGTGTTTCTTTTCAAGTGGAGCATTTATAGAGACATAAAAGTTATCTGATGTCTGGGCAGAAGTGGAACCATTTTGGTCTAGAAATTTATTTCAACATGCTGATTAACTAAGCATTACAATTATATTTCTGACCATAACTAAGCATTACACTTATATTTCTGATCATATCAAACATTAACCACTTAAATTATTTTAGAATCTTAATCTCAGTATCCTTTAGAGTTCACTTAGGAAAACAGAGCCAAATGTAATAGAAACAGGGCATATTGGAATTAGACCTCATTATCAGAGCCCTGGCAGTCACAATGCCGTCTTAGTTAGGACCTGGAAGGAAATGCTCAAGGAGACATCCATAGGAAGCCGATCTCCCTGGACAGAACTGCTTCTGTGTGTCTGTATGGAATTGTCTTGAGAGAGCCTGTAGCTACTGTGTCAGCAGTGCCCTGTGTGAGCAGAGAAGCTGAGTGTGGAATGAATGACACCCACCAGGTACTTCTTATCATATTTCTTTAGAAAAAATTTGCAACAGTTTAACAAAGAATTGAGGAATATATTGGTATTCTTTTCAGTTCTCACGGAAAGACCAACATTCAATTCATGCACATTGGGCACTTCGCAAAGTAAATTTTCAAAAATCTTTCTCAGTTCTAGAAACCCCTGAGAGAAGAGCTATTTTAGCCACAGCTTGACTCTATTACTAGTTCATTCTGTAAGAAAATCATTGTACCAATTAAAATCTGAGACTGATTAATATCTAAATAATCAAATAATACCATCTGGTGGATAATTATTTACTAGGAGGCTTTGTTATAAACAACATGGACACTTTGGAATAGAAATAAAATTGCTAAGCCAACAAACAAAATATACATGAAATTGGACATGGAATTCTTTTCATCAGTAACACATTAAGAATCGGGTGTTAATAATATTTACACATCTTATATTCTTGAATGAAAAATAACTTTAAAAAAGGCTATATGCCTTAATTACATATTATATGACCAAATATAATTGAAAGAGTGGAAAGGGGGACCTGCTTAAATTTTATAAAGCATGTGTTTGGATGTTTCACAGGAGTTAGTCATAAATGTCTTTACCACAGAAGGATTGCTTTCTATGGCCTCATACAGCAATAAAGGGTTGAATGCATCTCTGAGGACTTCAGGTATGCAAAAGGATTTTACTTGGGCTCCATTTTTCCCTCCAAAACAAACTGTTTCAAATTACTTGGCAACATATTATGCATTCTATAAAGCCAATGTATTTGTTTAAAGTTTTGACTTGTTAAAACATGTCTCTCTTGATGGTTCTCTAAAATTTAGCATTATCATATGTTGTTATTTGTATCTGTATAAAGAAGCTTTGAAAGCCATTCCAATAATATGTTTTTAAAGAAGTTAGAACAAAAAGAATAATTTTAGAAAACAAGAATAAAACTGAGAGGCTCAACATGAGATATGCATGTGCCTCAGTTTGTCTTATATCAGCAATTTGATAAAAGTGATAGGCTGGTAAATAATCATGAGTATATTTTTATTTAAAATAATACATTCATAACTCTTTTTCTTTTAAGATGATTCAGACTTCAAAATCACACATATTTATCCTTGACCCAGTAACTTCACTTCCAGGGATCTATCTTATAAAGATACTCAGATATGTAGGAAATTACTATTTATAAGGCTATTTATTGTACGGCTAAGACTGAGAACACACAAAATGTCACATTTAGACATTTTGTCAGACATATTTGTTACATACTCAGATGATATGTATTTATGGGATAAAAAAGGGAATCTCTGGTAAATATTAAGACATATTGACAAGGAATATTAGGGTCAAAACCAAGATGTAGAACAGTGTGAATAATACAATTTTCTTTAATAAAGGACAAAATATATATGCTTATATCTTTGTTTTGCATAGAATATCTCTGGAAATTTACCTTTAAAAAAGATAATTTGAATGACTCAAGAAGGGAGAAAACTGGAGAACAAATATAATCAGGAAAATAATAATTGTGCATACTTTCTAGAGCTGACTTTGAAACAGATGAAAGTATTATTTAAAAATTTTACACAAACTTATGAGCAAACAAAAAATAGATGAAAAATAAGAGAATTATTATTATTATTTTTTAGCCTATGCTGCTTTTCAGTGGTGAAGTGTTTGAAAATGCCATATGATATCAAATTTATAGCAAAATTTTCATGCAAGTTAAACAAGAGTGTTGTACAGAGTAAATAATGTAGGGATCAGACATGTGGGATCTAGAAAAAAATAAACAAGAGATGTATATACCATCTGAGATGTGAAAGATAAGGTCCTACCTAATAGTAGGACAAGAAACATAATATAAGGAAAAAAAAGTGAGAAACAAAAAAGCTCCCGAAAGATATCTGGATCTATATTTCTTTATATTTTTCAAACTACAATTTTGGAGCCTCAGAGTCTATTTTTCTCTATCTTACAACTTTTTTCATATCTTGACTCACTTCTAATAGATGACAAGTAGTACTAATGAAGGTTTTTTATTTCTCTAGATAGTACGTCGTTAACACGTTTTAAAATGAGACACATTGATGAATCGCTAACGAGACGGATGGATTATCTCACACTTATAAATTTTAACACTCAGATTTTTACTTTTTGTTAAATATTACACGACAAAATTTTATATTCACAAATATATCTAACATCGAAATAAAACCTAAAGTATGAGTACTAACTTGAGACACGTTCCGAGATCAATCGGTACTAACATCGGGTCAGACAGATGGCAGAGCTGTCTATCTCATAGCTTTTATGCGCTTATTTTTATTCAACTTGTATTAATGTTTTTCTGCTGAAACTTTTCTTTTAATGTGGGCAAGAGATTTGAAGTGTTGGCTTTTGCTATGTGCATATTGAACTGAAGAGTGAGTAGGTGAAGGTGGCTCAGGTGGGTTCCTTTTCCAAGGCCAGATTAAAACAGTTATTTTCTATAAAAATCTGGAAGCAAAGAATGAAAAAAACAGTTGTTAATGTGTTCTTATTAATAGAATAATGCAATAATTGTTTATTTTTAAAGAAATAAAAAAGACAATCAATTGTGTTTTATGAGCTCTATAGGGTTTGTTCTTGTCAAAGCCTTTGACTGTACAGTTGCTACTGCTGCAGCTGCTGCTTAAGTCGCTTCAGTGTGTCCGACTCCGTGGGACCCCATAGACGTCAGCCTACCAGGCCCCGCCCCTGGGATTCTCCAGGGAAAAACACTGGAGTGGGTTGCCCTTTCCTTCTCCAACGTATGAAAGTGAAAAGTGAAAGTGAAGTTGCTCAGTCGTGTCCGACTCTTCGCGACCCCGTGGACTGCAGCCCACCAGGCTCCTCCATCCATGGGATTTTCCAGGCAAAAGTACTGGAGTGGGGTGCCATCGCCTTCTCCGATACAGTTGCTACTAGTAAATCAATTTTCAATTTTTTTAAAGGAAATTTTTAACTTTACTGTAGATGAATGTCCATGTTTTCTCTTTCTTTCTTTTTTTTTTTTTTGGTCCATGCATTTTCTGTGTTGCAGAAATCCCTTGATTTTTTTTTTTTTTTTCAAATGGTGGTACTTGCAATCTGTTTTATAATTAGTCCTCCATTTTAAACTTAATTTATAATTTTTACTTTAAGCAACAAATGAAACTAAAATGGCCAGTTTTGAGATAGTGTTGCTGTAACAGAAAATGTAAGAAGATTTTGGAAGGCCTCTTGATGTT
>SJYC01109845.1:0-38329 GCA_006408675.1 Madoqua kirkii
TTTTTTTTTTTTTTTTTTGCAAATGGTGGTACTCGCAATCTGTTTTATAATTAGTACTCCATTTTAAACTTAATTTATAATTTTTACTTTAAGCAACAAATGAAACTAAAATGGCCAGTTTTGAGATAGTATTGCTGTAACAGAAAATGTAAGAAGATTTTGGAAGGCCTCTTGATGTTGTTTGGCCTCACATTGCCTTGGTAAAGTAGAAGGAAAACAGTGCTCATGGAACTAGGAAACCAAAGCCAGTCTGTGAAACTGCATAGAGACAGAGGACTGCTGTGCAGAATCGAGAGCAAAGGGGCGGGCCCTGAGCCTGACCGTGTGAGAGGCCTTCAAGGAAGGCTGTTCCTACAGGCAACCGAAAGTGTGAACTCGGCACTCCAGAGTCTTTAAGGGTTTCTAAGTGTATGTGTGATCATAGTTTACCACCAACTGCCTTTGTTCCTCGTTAGTGTAACAAATGTTTGATAGAGTTTATGAATTTTGTTCAGACCATTACTTTTATTTCTTTGTTCTATGTAATCAAATAAAATTTGAATAATATGCAATGGTGAGAATTAATGCATAGTTATTTGGACCAGAAAATAGTGCCATAGAAGACCAAGAATTGTTTTTAGTTGAGGCTAGTCTGGAGCCTTTCTTTAGAGCAATGTTCAGTTATTACAATTCATTTTTAATTACTACTAATATAATTTTGGTATTTTAATCTGTTATGCTTTGTTCTTCAACCTTGTTTGTAGGTAAAGTCTTTTATAGGACTAGCAAAAATAGTAATCAACATTATTTTTGCAAAAGTGAGTTGAACTCATTTGTTTATTGCTAGTCATCATAAATAGGCAGTACTTATTAAAAAATGTGAACTCCAATACTGCACTTCTTTCAAGATGTTATCAATTGATTATTGTACTGTATAGTTTTAATAATATTGATTGAAACCCTTTAACAACTCTGTAAATTTTAACTCATTTTAGTTGATTTTCAGTACTATTTGCATAGGAATTGATTTTTATGAATATAGTAGAAAAATGTGCTGTATTTTGATAAAATTCATTTAATTTTAAATGCTATTCATGTATTATTATACTATTTTTTATTTTATGTAGAAGATCAGATCATCAGTGGAAATAGGATATCTGTTTGTTTAACTTCAGTAGATTATTACTGAGGGCCAAGTGGCACTATGGAAAGTTGACCTTACTTTACATTCATATTCTTCTCAATATTTGCTTAGTCCCAAATTAATTGCATAAACTCTTAAAAACTAGAGAATATTTCTTTCCTTGAGTCAGAGAGGTAGCCTAGAAAAAGAGGCAAGAGAGATTCAATCACGGGAAGGACTTGACTTGTCATTGTTGGCTTAAATATGGAGTAAGGGAGTCATGAACCAAGGGACGTGGGCAGTCTGACAGCTAGAAATGGCCACAGCTGACAATCACAAGAAAATGAATTCTTGTAGCAGTCTGAATGAAAAAGGAAGCAGATTTTCTTCTAGAGCTTTCTGAAGAAATGCAACACTACTGATATCTTGATTTTAGCTCCAAGTACAATCTATAGAACTACAATATATTAAATATGTGCTATTTCAAGCTGCCAAGTTTGTGTTCATGTGTTATGGTGGCAACAGTGAACTAATGCAAAGATTAACTGAATTTGAGAATGAACTCTATCAATTGGGATGGATGGTCTATATGCATCCAATTTCAATGATTCTAACTGAAACACAATATTTTTGCCCACAGTATATTTTTTGACAACCACAAGAAACTGAATTCCTCTAACAATTTGAATGAAAAAATATTCTTTACCAGCTGAGCTATCAGGGAAACCCTATATTATAATACAGTATATATTATAATAAAATGCTTTATATTTCTTATATTATTTATTTGTATTTTAAAAGATAAATGGATACCTAAATGAATGTTCAGAAAATGTCTTGGACCCAGAGAGATGATACAGGGAGGGAGGAAGGAGGCGGGTTCAGGACGGGAAACATGTGTGTACCTGTGGTGGATTCATGTTGATATATGGCAAAACCAATACAATATTATAAAGTAATTAACCTCCAATTAAAAATAAATAAATAAAAAAAAATAAAATGTCTTGGAATGAAAGCTACAAAGCATTTGATAGGCATCTCAGAGAAGTAGCATATGCAATTGGGAATGGAGGGTGAAAGGAATAATAGCAATATAGACAAATTCAGAACACAGAATATAAAGCAAAAGCGTTAAATCAGTTGATGTTCAATTCAGTTGTATGCAACTAAGACCTCAAGAGTGAAAAAAAAAAAGGGAAATTAAATTAGATTAGATGGGATTTTTAGATATTGTACCATCTTGAATGCTGGAATTACAAAGCACATGCTCAACTTAAATTATGCATCTTCATTTATGTAGATATTAAGGATTTAAACAAAGAAATATCCCATAGAGGTAACATACATTCATCTTCTTTGTAAAACGAATTGATTAATATATGATTAACATCTCCAATGTGTTTTTCCAGATACTTTATCCTGGGCTTTAAGCATATCAAGTTAAATACAGTGTTTATAAAGAAACTCTCAGATACTCAGGTCTGGCACTTGACCAAGAAAACAGTTTAGTCAAATAACTGCATGATTTTTAGTCTTAGTTTAAGTATTGTCTGTGATGATAATACATATGGAAGTACTATAGGCTATAAATTCCTAAGCGCTGGATAAGTATAATTCACACACAATAGTTTCACTGTGCCATTACTGGAAATGAAAATTGTTACTTTATATTTTCCTTCTCATTCTGTTATTGAACTAATTATTTCCTTCTGGAGATTAATTTCCAGCTGATCCAGGACATATTTCATACTCATACTTAATGACATACTAATTTAGGGGGCATGTTTCTAGTTCAAATTATCTATCAAGCCACTTCTTATCAGTATAGATGGGCAGTAAAAATATGAGTTTCTTTATTTTACCACTCCCAGCCCCATCTATATGTGCATAACTGCTAATCTCCACATAAACACAGCCAGCACTGTAATCACAATCTACAATTTTCATATTTATTTACAAATTTTGCTCACAATTTGAGCTTTTTCCCTTAAAACATAAACTGCCTGTGGACAGATGTATTACTAGCCTTATATGTCCGTTAAGAAATATATACAGAATGTATGTGACATGTTAGGCAAATGATTACCACATACGGAATTAACAAGTGATTCCATGAAATTGTCAAAGTCAAACTGTAATTTCAGTATGCATTTCTCATAGCTTGTTATTAGAAAATCTGGAATCTAGACTTAACTCTGTTTTTCAGTGTCTTCAGTTAAAATAAAACCTGTGTACATTCCTCATTCTCAGTATTTATAACACTATTGAAAGGAGTATTGAACAAAAGCCCTTGACACCCTTTTCAGCCTTCAAATGCAAAATCCTTGATTCAAGTGGTATTTGCATCTAGGCCCAGATTTTCTGTCCATGAAATATTATGATATCAGGTATAAGTAAATATTTGCTATCAGATGTCAATAGAACTTTGGGTCTAGAATAAATTTCCTCCAACATCTCTTACTTTTTAAAACATTTTATTTCAATTTATTTAAACTAAAATAAAAAGTTCATACATTTCTCTCATACCCCATAAACTCTCTCTTGAAACTCTTGCAAACACCAGTCTTTTCTATGCATTGTTAACTGAAAATTGCATAGCTTAAACTTGAGAATTATTTTCTATTCTGTGGACTTGCTGAGGACTTAAATGTGTGTGCTTATTCACTCAGTCATAGCTGACTTTTGCAACCCCATGCACTGTAGCCAGCCAAGGTCCTCTGTCCATGGGGATTCTCCAGGCAAGAATACTGGAGTGGTTTGCCTTGCCCTTTCCCAGAGGATCTTCCCAATCCAGAGACTGAACACAGGGCTCCCACATTTCAGGCAGATTCTTTACTGTCTGAGCCATCAAGGAAGCCAGAGATCTTAAGTAACCCCTCAGGCAACTCTGAAGAACTGCTGCAAAGAGGTAAGAGAGGAGCCAGGATATATAGTAGTTTGTAACAACAACAACAAAAGCAAAAATGGTAGTTGGGACATCTAAAGATTGCTGGTAAAGAAAAAAAAAAAAGAGAGAGAGACATCTCAAGTCAATGCACCTAATGCTTTTCTATGTATGGGAAGATGCAAGAGTTGGGCTCATTGAAATGATTTCTTTGATGTGCATCTAACTAGGGACAGTAAACTATTTTCTCCACCTTGAATCCCCTCAGTGTGTGGGTCCAGGCAGCAGCAGTTGAGTGATGGCTTGATGGCCATGATATACTTTGTTTACTGTTAGGGAAGGTGATGTTTTTCATCCATAGTACTGATTAGCTTGTTCAGTTTAAAGACTCTACATAAAAGGGAGGTCATATGATATTTGTCTTTATCTACCTTACTTCACTTAGCATAATAACTTGAGGTCCATTCTTATTGACAAAAAATGGCAATATTTCATTCTTTTTCTATGACTAATATGTCACTACATCTGTGTAGGTGTGCATATATATATATCACATCTTCATTATTCAATCATCCATTAATGGACACTTATGCTGTTTCTATATCTTGGCTATTGTAAACAATGCTGTTATAAACATGGGTGTGTATATCTTTTTGAATGAGTGTTTATATTTTCTTAGATAAATACCTAGAAGTGGAATTGTGAAATGATATGGTAGTTCTTTTAAATTCTCGAGCACCTCCATACTGTTTTCCATAATGGTAGCACCAATTTCCATTCCCACCAACAGTGCACAAGGTTTCCTTTGCTCTACATCCTCACCAAGACTTGACTTTTTTTGTTTCTTAATAATAGCCATTCTAACAGATGTGAGGTGATATTTCACTGTGGTTTTGATTTTCATTTCTGTAATGATTAGAGAAACTGAACAATTTTTATGTACTTGTTGGGCATTTGTATGTCTGTGCAGATCTTCTGCCCATTCTTTAATTGGATTTTCTTTCCTATTGCTTGAGCAGAGAATGAGTTCTTTGTGTATTTTGGATATTAGTTTCTTATCAGATCCGTGGTTTGGAAATATGTTCTCTTGTTTCACAATATACCTTTTCATTTTGTTGATGGTTTTCTTTTCTGTGCAGAAGCTTTAGGTTGATGTAGTCCCTCATGTTTATTTTTGAATTTTTTTGCCTTTGATTTTGGTGTCAAATTAAAAAAAGTTCACTTCCAAAAGAAATATCAAGGGATTACCTCTATATTTTCTTCTTTAAAAAAAAAAAAAAAGGAATAGAGCCTAGTAAAACCATTTAAAAATTGCTATGAAAATATTTTTACATTTTCTATTTGTTATCAATTAATTGAAAGTAACAAATTATTTGTTAAGATTAAGTAGGATATGTTAGTGCACAATGAAAGAAATAGAGGAAAACAATAGAATGGGAAAGACTAGAGATCTCTTCAAGAAAATTAGAAATATCAAGGGAACATTTCATGCAAAGATGGACTCAATAAAGGACAGAAATAGTAGTGATCTAACAGAAGCAGAAGATATTAAGAAGAGGTGGCAAGTATACACAGAAGAAATAAACAAAAAAGATCTTCACAACACAGATAATCATGATGCTGTGATCACTCACTTAGAGCCAGACATCCTAGAATGCAAAGTCAATTGGGTCTTAGGAAGCATCACTATGGACAAAGCTAATGGAAGTGATGGAATTCCAGTTGAGCTATTTCAAATCCTAAAAGATGATGCTGTGAGTGTTGCACTCAATATGCCAACAAAACTGGGATACACAACAGATGCTACAGGACTGGAAAAGTTCCATTTTCATTCCAATCTCAAAGAAAGGCAATGCCAAAGAATGCTCAAAATACCACACAATTGCACTCATCTCACAAGCTAATAAAGTAAAGCTCAAAATTCTCCAAACCAGGCTTCAACAGTAAATGAGCTGTGAAATTCCAGATGTTCAAGCTAGATTTAGAAAAGGTAGAAGAACCACAGATCAAATTGCCGACATCTGTTTGATCATTGAAAAAGCAAGTGAGTTCCAGAAAAACATCTACTTCTGTTTTATTGACTGTGCCAAAGCCTTTGCCTGTGTGGATCACAACAAACTGTGGAAAATTCTTAAAGAGATGGGAATACCATCTTTATTTATTTCAGAGAATAATACCATCTTTATTTCAGGAAATACTATCACCTGACCTGCCTCCTGAGATCCATATGCAGGTCAAGAAGAAACAGTTAGAACTAGACATGGAACAACAGACTGGTTCCAGATCAGGAAAGGAGTATGGCAAGGCTGTATATGGTCATCCTGCTTATTTAAATTTTATGCAGAGTACATCATAAGAAATGCTAGGCTGGATGAAGCACAAGCTGGAATCAAGATTGCCAGAAGAAATATCAATAACCTCACATATGCAGATGACACCACACTTATGGCAGTAAGTGAAAGAGAACTAAAGAGCCTCTTGATGAAAGTGAAAGAGGAGAGTGAAAAAGTTGGCTTTAAGCTCAACATTCAGGAAACTAAGATCATGGCATCTGGCCCAATCATTTCATGGCAAATAGAAGGGAGAAACAATGGAAATAGTGAGAAATTTTATTTAGGGGGGTTCTCCAAAATCACTGCACATGGTGACTGCAGTCATGAAATTAAAAGATTCTTGCTCCTTGGAGGAAAATTATGACCTATCTAGACAGCATATTAAACAGCAGAGACATTACTTTGCCAACAAAGTTCCATCTAGACAAAGCTGCGGTTTTTCAAGTAGTCATGTATAGATGTGAGAGTTGGACTATAAAAAAAGCACCAAAGAATTGATGCTTTTGAGCTGTGGTGTTCGTGAAGACCTTTAAAAGTCCCTTGGACTTCAAAAGATCCAACCAGTTCATCCTAAGGAACTCAGTCCTGAATATTAATTGAAAGGACTGATGCTGAAGCTGAAACTCCAATACTTGGCTGCCTGATGTGAAGAACTGATCATTTGAAAAGATCCTGTTGTGGGAAAGATTGAGGGCAGGAGGCAAAGGGGATGACAAAGGATGATATGGTTGGATGGCATCACTGACTCAATGGAGATGAGTTTGAGTAAACTCTGGGAGTTGGTGATGGACAGGGAAGCCTGACATGCTGCAGTACATGGGGACTCGAAGAGTCAGACAGGACTGAGTGACTGAACTGAACTGAGGAGATGTTACCAGCATTTGACTGGTCTTTTAATGTCTGTTATAAAATTCTTTTTGTAACCATCTTTAGGTTTTCTAGAAATTATGTCTGCAACTAAATGTGAAGTTCTAGCTGTTCCAAAGAGAAACATGAAGACATCAAGATAGTAAATGTAACTGGCTTCAGAAACATGGAGAACTTGGTTTGAATCCAACTCCGTTGTTTGCTAATTATGACACTCTAAAACACACTGCTTCAGATATGCAAACTGGTCTTCACGTATACATACTTCACAGAAAGTTTAGCAACATATATCATGAATATGTTACATTATTATAAAACTTTCCCACAGTGTATTATTGATTCTCAAATATTCTCCATTTTCCAAATGAGAAATAGAATGAAAAAATAGGTAGTTTCAAAGAGCACTGCTAAGTAGCAGTAGACTTAAAACCTGGGCAGACTATTTCCAGAGATCATGCTCAGTCACTCGGCATTGATCATCCTACTGGTCAGTTCAGTTCAATTGCTCAGTGTCTGAATCTTTGCAATCCCATGAATCACAGCACACCTGGCCTCCCTGTACATCACCAACTCTTGGAGTTTACTCAAACTCATGTCCATTGAGTCAGTGATGCCATGCTGCCATCTCATCCTCTTTATCCCCTTCTCTTCCTGCTTTTAATCCCTCCCAGCATCAGAGTTTTTTTCCAATGAGTCAACTCTTCACCTGAGATGGCCAAAGTACTGGAGTTTCAGCTTTAGCATCATTCCTTCCAAAGAAATCCCAGGGCTGATCTTTAGAATGGACTGGTTGGATCTCCTTGCAGATCAAGGGACTCTCAAGAGTCTTCTCCAACACCACAGTTCAAAAGCATCAGTTCTTTAGCGCTCTGCTTTCTTCACAGGCCAACTCTCACATCCATAAAATGACCACTAGAAAAACAATAGCCTTGACTAGTTGGAACTTTGTTGACAAAGTAATGTCTCTGCTTTTAAATATGCTATCTAGGTTGGTTAGAACTTTTCTTCCAAGGAGTATGCGTCTTTTAATTTCATGGCTACAACCACCATCTGCAGTGGTTTTGGAGATCCCCACCCCCAAAATAAAGTCTGACACTTTTTCCACTGTTTCCCCATCTATTTCCCATGAAATGAGGGGACTAGATGTCATGATCTTAGCTTTCTGAATGTTGAGCTTTAAGCCAACTTTTCACTCTCCTCTCTCACTTTCATCAAAAGGTTTTTAGTTCCTCTTCACTTTCTTCCATAAGGTTGGTGCCATCTGCATATCTGAGGTTACTGATATTTCTCCCAGAAATCTTGATTCCAAGTTGTGGTTCTTCCAGCCCAGCATTTCTCATGATGTATCTGTATAAGTTAAATAAGCAAGGTGACAATATACAGCCTTGACATATTCCTTTTCCTATTTGGACCCAGTCTGTTGTTCCATGTCCAGTTCTAACTGTTGCTTCCTGACCTGCATACTGGTTTCTTAAGAGACAGATTAGGTGGACTGATATTCCAGTCTCTTGAAGAATTTTCCACAGTTTACTGTGATCCACACAGTCAAAGACTTTAGCATAGTCAATACAGCAGAGATAGATGTTTTTCTGGAACTCTCTTACTTTTTTGATGATCCAGCAGATGTTGGCAATTTGATCTCTGGTTCCTCTGCCTTTTCTAAGAGCATCTTGAACATCTGGAAGTTCATGGTTCATGTATTGCTGAACCCTGGCTTTGAGAATTTTGAGCATTACTTTACTTGCATGTGAGATGAGTGCAATTGTGAGTTAGTTTGAACATTCTTTGGCATTGCCTTTCTTTGAGACTGGAATGAAAACTGACTTTTTCCAGTCCTGTGGCCAGTGCTGAGTTTTCTTAATTTGCTGGCATATTGAGTGCAGCACTTTCACAGCATCATGTTTCAGGAGGTTTGACCATGGTGCTTCCTGATACCTGTTCACATTTGTTTGAATTTCAGAATAATTATTTTGACTATGTATAATCAAAAACAAACAAAAAACATAGCAACAATTACAAAATCTGTGTGGGAAGGATTCCCAAACTCAAATCTCCACAGGGGTCTTGTTGGATATTTAAGTGGGCAAAATATTCCAGGTTTAAGTTGGCATAAATTTTCTAGGTGACTAGATACCATGGTAGGCATTGCTAACTAAGGAACACAGTTGTAACTCAACTACTTCCAGTTGCTGGCAGGTTCAAGTTAGCACTTATTGCCATCAGCACTTGCAGTTTTTCAAGACAGACATATTTTTGTACATTTATGTGAAATCTTTAAACTTGAAAGTGTTAGTTGTAACTTCTTTTAAACACTATAAATACCAAACATATCTGTAGAATAGATGTGTTCCTTATACTGGCAGTTGCATCTCTTTTATTAAGAATTGAGGCCCAAAACTGAAGCCACAAAGCAGCAGTAAACTAGAAAATGCCCCCTGAGGCCACTCAGGAGGCTGTGGCACTGGCCTGGTTCTGCAATAGTTCTGCTTTATTTTTGTACAATTTATCTTTATATGGCTAGTTGCTTATAGATGCTTTATAAGCTATATGCTTATAGGAGGGTGGATTGGTGACTATTTGTAATTATTCAGAGTATCATAACTTGTTGGAACTAATTTATAGATTGAAGTGCTGAGTGTATAAAACTGCAGAAATAAATTATAGCTCCAACTAGGGCAGAATGAAAATTGGAAAAAATATAATAACCATACTGTTTAATGGATTCAGACTCAAAGACATCAGACTTTCTATTTCATTCCAGTAAATTAATTTTTGGTATAGAACTTTATTGTGAACATTTTATAACTATTGTTGTTTATTCCTATAGATGCTTGAAGGGGACTAGAAAGAACAAACTTCAGAGAATTTTATTTACTTTTAAATAAAATGTATATAACACATAGCTTCTAAATGTGATCTCTGAAAAAGTTGCACAAAACTATTTGATTGTAAAATGCTTAGTATAATTAAAGGATCACTGAGTGATCAATAATGCTTCATTAAGTGAATAAAAATAAATAAGAATACTTTGAGAGAAACCATCTTGTTTTAGTAAGGAATGCACCGCTGCTGCTGCTGCTGCTAAGTTGTTTAAACGTGTCTGACTCTGTGTGACCCCATAGATGTCAGCCCACCAGGCTCTCTCATCCCTGGGATTCTGCAAGCAAGAACACTGGAGTGGGTTGTCATTAACAAATGCACTAATTGTTCTCAATCATGTCTTTTTTTGATGTTAAGGGTTCTTCAATAAATGGGTCTTTTGATCCATTCACAATGTGAATAAATAGAGAGAGAAAAAAGTACAATGTGGGAGTGAGAACAAGAAAGCCTGAGAAAGTTTGTGTTAGCAAACATTTTAGTAGTCCACAAGTAGAACTCCTCCTTCCCATTTACACTGCGCCAGATGCTACCTTGTCTGAAACCACAAGCTATGGTATGTCCCTATGGCACTATAAACAAAATCAAACCTGGCACTGTTATCACAGTTATAGAAACATCTATGCTAAGTAGCTCTGTGTTAAGACTGGGCAGAGTCTATTGCAGAACCTTTATTATCTTCATTTTTAATTTTGTTAAAAAATATAAGTTTATTTATTTTAATTGGAGGTTAATTACTTTACAATATTGTATTGGTTTTGCCATACATCAACGTAAATCTGCCACAGATATACACTTGTTCCTCTCCCTCCTTGCTCCCCATACCGTCGCTCTGGGTCATCTCAGTGCACCAGCCCCAAGCATCCGGTATCAAATTGCTCATTAAGAAATGAGCCATAGTAACACATTAGATAGCAAGAAAAACCAGCCTTAAAGCACTGGAGTATACACTGAACACATTCTGTGCATAGTCTGCTTATTCCACTCCCTTAAGGGAGGCATGATGAAAACTCAGCTTTTAAAGGTATGTGTATGCATGTACTTTCTATATATTATTATCTTTGTTTAGTCCCTAAGTTGTGTCTGACTCTTTTGTGACCCCATGGACTATAGCCTGCCAGACTCTTTTCTCCATGGGATTTCTCAGCCAAGAATATTGGAGTGGGTTACCATTTCCTTCTCTAGGGGATCTTCCCAACCTAAGGATCAAAAACATGGCCTCCTGCATTGCAGGTGGGAAGCCACCAGGGAAGCCCTAGAAGAAAGGTGTCCTTGATGAGAAATCAAACCCAGGCCACGTGGTAAGAGCACCAAATCCTAATAGACAACCAAGGAGCGTCTCTCTCTCTCTCTCTCTCTCTCTCTCTCTCTCTCTCTATATATATATATATATATATATATATATATACACACACACACACATATTTAAATGAAATATGAACTTTATGGCTGAGTCAGCCTCAAAATAGTCTAATTTTCTCCCAAAATAATTTATAATTAACATTAAAGTACATTGTCTGTATTCTGTATTGATTTTGTGTATTTTTCATTGTACTGACTAAGGTAGACATGTGTTTTTTTCCCCTCTAACTTATTGGTAAAAGTATGAACACAGGAAATTACTGGATAATTGGTTTCATTGAAAGAGTGAAGACATACACATTACTATGTAAGATTAAAGTGAAAGTGAACTTGCTCAGTTGTGTCCGACTTTTTGCGACCCTGTGGACTGTAGAAGACCAGGCTCCTCCATCCATGGGATTCTACAAGCAAGAACAGTGGAGTGGGTTGCCATTTCCTTCTCCAGGGGATCTTCCTAACCCAGGAATCAAACCCAGGTCTCCTGCATTGCAAGCAGACACTTTAAACTCTGAGCCACCAGGGAAGCCAAAGATTAAAGAAGGATATTTAATGTATTGTTGGCATGTTTCTCTCCCTAACCTAAGGGGCTGATGTCTGATATCAGAGAACATTTCAAACTCAATTATATTTCTCCTTCATCTTTCTTTTTTCTCTTCATTGGGCCACTGACAATGTCTTTGTCTAGCAATATGTCTTTTTCCTATCTTATGATATTTTCCTGTCTTGATTATCTATAATCAGATAACAAAGTTTGGGCCCATTTGCCTTTTTTTCCATAGTCTCATATAGTACAATTCTGATGTGGAATTCAGAGGAAATTATAAATAAATCTAACTAATCACATTTCAAGCTCTATACAGTCAGCAAAAACAAGACTGGGAGCTGATTGCGGCTCAGGTATGAACTCCTGATTGCCAAACTCAGACTTAAATTGAAGAAAGTGGGGAAAACCACTAAAACATTCAGGTATGACCTAATCCAAATCCCTTATGACGATACAGTAGAAGTGAGAAATAGATTACAGGAACTAGATTTGATAGACAGAGTGCCTGATGAACTATGGATGGAGGTCTGAGACATTGTACAAGAGATAGGGATCAAGACCATCCCCAAGAAAAAGAAATGTAAAAAAGCAAAATGACTGTCTGAGGAGGCTTTCCAAACAGCTGTGAAAATAAGAGAAGTGAAAAGCAAAGGAGAAAAGGAAAGATATGCCCATTTGAATGCAGAGTTACAAAGAATAGCTAGGAGAGATAAGAAAACCTTCCTTAGCAATCAATGCAAAGAAATAGAGGAAAATAACAGAATGGGAAAGACTAGAGATCTCTTCAAGAAAATTAGAGATAACAAGGGAGCATGTCATGCAAAGATGGGCTGAATAAAGGACAAAAATGTATAGACCTAAAAGAAGCAGAAGATATTAAGAAGAGGTGGCAAAAATACACAGAAGAATTGGCCAAGAAAGATCTTCAAGATCCAGATAATCATGATGGTGTGATCACTCTCTTTCACCTAGAGCCAGACATCCTGGAATGTGAAGTCAGTAGAAGCAGAAGATATTAAGAAGAGGTGGCAAAAATACACAGAAGAACTGGCCAAGAAAGATCTTCAAGATCCAGATAATCATGATGGTGTGATCATTCTCTTTCACCTAGAGCCAGACATCCTGGAATGTGAAGTCAGTATGAGCAAAGCTAATGAGGTGATGGAATTCCAGTTGAGCTACTTCAAATCCTAAAAGATGATGATGTGAAAGTGTTGCACTCAATATGCCAGCAAATTTGTAAAACTCAGCAGTGGCCACAGGACTGGAAAAGGTCAGTTTTCATTCCAATCCCAAAGAAAGGCAGTGCCAAATAATGCTCAAACTACTGCACAATTGCACTCATCTCACATGCTACTAAAGTAATGCTCAAAATTCTCAAAGCCAGGCTTCAACAATATGTGAATTGTGAACTTCCAGATGTTCAAGCTGGTTTTTAAAAAGGCAGAGGAACTAGAGATCAAGTTACCAATATCTGCTGACTAGTGGAAAAAGCAAGAGAGTTTCAGAAAAAAACATCTATTTCTGATTTATTGACTAGGCCAAAGCCTTTGACTGTGTGGATCACAATAAGCTGTGGAAAATACAAGAGATTGGAAAACCAGACCACCTAACCTGCCTCTTGAGAAACCTATATGCAGGTCAGGAAGCAACAGTTAGAACTGGACATGGAACAACAGACTGGTTCCAAATAGGAAAAGGAGTACGCCAAAGGCTGTGTATTGTCACCCTGCTTGTTTTACTTATATACAGAGTACATCATGAGAAACACTGGGCTGGAAGAAGTACAAGCTGGATTCAAGATTGCCAGGAGAAAGATCAATAACCTCAGATATGCAGATGACACAAGCCTTATGGCAGAAAATAAAGAAGAACTAAAGAGCCTCTTGATGAAAGTGAAAGAGGAGAGTAAAAAGTTGGCTTAAAGCTCAACATTCAGAAAAGTAAGTCATGGCATCCAGTCCCATCACTTCATGGCAAATAGGAGAAAGAGTGGAAACAGTGGTTGACTTTATTTTGGGGGTCTCCAAAATCACTGCAGATGGTGATTTCTGTCATGAAATTAAAAGACATTTACTCCTTGAAAGGAAAGTTATGACCAACCTAGATAGCATATTAAAAAGCAGAGACATTACTTTGTCAACGAAGGTCCATCTTGGCAAGTCTATGGTTTTTCCAGTAATCACATGTGGATGTGAAAGTTGGACTATAAAGAAAGTTGAGAGCCAAAGAATGATGCTTTTGAACTGTGGTGTTGGAGAAGACTCTTGAGTGTCCCTTGGACTGCAAAAAGATCCAACCAGTCCATCCTAAAGGAGATCGGTCCTGTGTTCATTGGAAGGACTGATACTGAACCTGAAACTCCAATATTTTGGCCACTTGCTGCAAAGGGCTGACTCATTTGAAAAGACCCTGATGCTTGGAAAGAATGAGGGCAGGAGAAGGGGACGACAGAGGATGAGATGGTTGGATGGCATCACCGACTCAATGGACATGAGTACAAGTAGACTCTGGGAGTCAGTGATGGACAGGGAGGCCTGGTATGCTGCGGTTCATGAGGTCTCAAAGAGTCAGACACGACTGAATTCTGACCTGAACTGAACTGAATGACATTTGAAACAAGATTCTGGGAGTGCCAAATTCATCTGTCTCCAAATGTTTGTGATGGCAAAGATGGCTGGTGTATATCCAAAATGCAATTTGCTCACTAGGTTCATCTATGATCTTTTAAGGAAAATAACAAATATTTGTTCACTTCATTTTTTGTACACTGCTTCTGTTCTATCTCTTAGCAGATACTGTTGATTCCTCATCCAGATTTTCGTTACAAGGCTACTTTTCCCGTACTAGCTGTTGGAAGTCTTGGAATGACTCATGTTTGCATCCAATAACCAAATTGTCCTTAATAGGCAGTGCTTGGGAGGCTATGATCCTCCTCTCTCCTTCTCTCTCTCTTTTCATTCTTAGACAACTTCTGATCAATGACTGAACTTAATCCCCTTGTCTGTGAGTGGGGCTTTTGCTCAAGACTTACTCATGGGATTAGAGAAGTTAGCCTTCATCTAAATCACATGTTAGCTTTGTCTTTACCTCTTTCCTATGTATGTTTCTCTCACTTCTTTATAGTTTTATCCTGAATGACTTTATATAGCTGTGTTTTCAACCTTTGCCTCTATGGAACATGATCTTAGAACTACCTGCTTACATGAAAAATATACAAAGAACGAGGGTTGTAATATTGATAAGACTAAATCAAGAATGATTATAAGCACAATCATAACCTTACTGGAATTTAAACAATATGAATATTGGTAGTATAAGCATTTTTTATTTTCACTTGAGGTGGAATTCTACATGAAATAACTTTCTTGAGATTCTTAAAGTGAACTAGCCTTGCTTTTCCTGACAACCCTGAAAAGCAGCAGTCACCGGATTTTCATAAGTTAGAGGACAGAGAATTTATGGCAAAACAATTTATAAAGACACAATGAGAGGATTGTGACGTGATGGCTATGCTAAAATCTCTGAATCAACTTATACAGGATTTCTATGAAGGTTACAGTTAAGTAGTCATATTCTGAGAAATTTTGCTGATAGTCAATGCCATTCTGTAGACTCAAGAGCCTAGATAAGCAGTAGGATTTAAGCAAGAGCTAAGAAATTTGGGGGGGAAATGATGTTTCTGTCAATTTTACTTTCATTCTTCCAAAGGACTATATTTGGAGAAAAAAAAAATGTAATATTGACTCCTACTTTATTCCTTTCTTTTTTTTCCCCCCTGTCCTTTCTTGTTGTCTCCTAAATAACAGCAGCTATCTTAATTTATAGCTTGCAATTCTGTGCTCAGTTACTCTTTCTCCCATTCTTATGTGATAATTCTTTAGTTCTTTAGTTCCATTCAGTTCAGTTCTATTGTTCAGTCATGTCCCGCTCTTTGTGACCCCATGGACTGCAGCATGCCAGGCTTCTCCATCCAACTCCTGGAGCTTACTCAAACTCATGTCCATCAAGTTGGTGATGCCATCCATTCATCTCATCCTTTGTTGTTCCCTTCTCCTTGTGCCTTCAATCTTTCTCAGCATCAGGGTCTTTTTCAAGGAGTCAGCTCTTCACATCAGGTGGTCAAAGTATTGAAGTTTCAGCTTTAGCATCAGTCCTTCCAATGAATATTCAGGGCTGATTTGCTTTAGGACTGACTGGTTTGATTTCCTTGGAGTCCAAGGGACTCTCAAGAGTCTTCTCCAACACCACAGTTCAAAAGCAACAATTCTTCAGTGCTCAGCTCTCTTTATAGTCCAAAGAAAGTCCCTACACATTAACTTAGGCAATATAAACACCCTTCACCAAACACACAAAACCTATTTCTAAAACTAGAAGCAAACTAGTTTCTGAACACATTAATAACATTCTGAAGGGATCTAACCTGCAAAGATGATATCTATGGATCTGGTAAAATTGATGGTGAGCTTTGTGGCAATGACAATAACAAGCAATCTGGGAAGTTGATGCAAAGTTAATTTTAAAGTTGTTTTCATATGGCACTACATTTTTTTTCTTATTTAATACCTGTTGATATAATTATAAAAATTCAAATAATATGTAAAATTTAGCTTGGAATTTTGTGGTGTTAGAGAAAGAATTAGGTTTATTTTGAAGCATGAAAAGGTGTTAGGTAATTCAGACCAAATTTCCATTCTGCTAAACCTCTGGTGTAATGACCGTCAGGGAAGAATGAAAGAGCCACACTTTTTAATTGATCTTTTCTAATGGGGTGATACTTTAAGGCTCATAGTTTTTATATGGTACATGCAATTTTAACTGCTGCTCTATTGTTTTATGCATTCTAATTTGACACTTTACATGTTTGACTTGGATTCTTAAACTGATCTAACCATGAAGGACACAATATTATAAACTGAAGATTGTCTAAGAGGAATATTTAAGAGATTAACGGATAAGTGGAGAGTGAAAGTGTATTCAGTTAACTGAGAACTTTGAGGAAAATGAAGGGCAAAGCAGTTAGTTTAACTTTATTCAAAGCATGAAAAAAATACATTGTTGTGATATGATTTGTATTTCTAATAGAAGACAGATAAAGAGAATTACTTGATTAAATTTTGTTCCTATCTTCTCTATCCAAAATCAGTTCAGTTCAGTCACTCAGTTGTGTGCCACTCTTTGTGACTCCATGGACTGAAGCACGCCAGGCCTCCCTGTCCATCACCAACTCCCAGAGCCTACTCAAACCCATGTCCATTGAGTTGATGATGCCATCCATCCATCTCATCCTGTCATGCCCTTTTCCTCCTGCCCTCAATCCTTCCCAGCATCAGAGTCTTTTCAAATGAGTCAATTCTTTGCATCAGGTGGCCAAAACACTGGAATTTCAGCTTCAACTTCAGACCTTCCAATGAGCACTCAGGACTGATCTCCTTTAGGATGGATTGGTTGGGTCTCTTTGCAGTCCAAGGGACAATCAAGAATTTTTTACAACACCACAGTTCAAAAACATCAATTCTTCGGCACTCAGCTTTCTTTATAGTCCAAGTCTCACATCCATATATGATTACCTGAAAAACTGTAACCTTGATGAGATGGACCTTTGTTGGCACAGGAATGTCTCTGTTTTTTAATATGCTTTCTAGGTTGGCTTATTATTAGAGAAATGCAAACCAAAACCACAATGAGATATCACCTCATACTGGTCAGAAAGAGTAAGAAAGAGAAAGATATATATTGTATTCCAACACATATATACAAAATCTAGAAAAATGGTACTGAAGAATTTGTTTACAGGGCAGCAGTGGAGAAACAGACATACAGAATAGACTTATGGACATGGGCAGAGGGAAGGAGAGGGTGAGATATACGGAAAGAGTAACATGGAAACCTACATTACCATACTTAAAATAGATAGCCAATGGAAATTAGCTGTATGGTTCAGGAAACTCAAACAGGGGCTCTGTAACAACCTACAGGGGTGGGATGGGGAGGTAGATGGGAGGGAGCTCAAAAGGGATATATGTTTACCTATGGTTGATTTACATTGAGGTTTGACAGAAAACAACAAAAGTCTATAAAGCAATTATCCTTCAATAAAACATAAATTAAAAAGAAAAAAGAATAATCAAAATATATAAACATTCAACCAAAAAAAAAATGATGCATGACAACGATAGCACAAAGAACAGATCACATTAAATGGAAACATTCCGTGGCAAGGTTCTTATGGAGTGTGGTACATTATTAATTGAAGGTGGACTAAATTTTGATAAGAAAAACACATACTGTAAACCCTTAAGCAGGACTTAAAGAATAAATTCATAAACATAAAAAAGCAATAACATTGGCCTCAAAAATAAAGTCCTTTTCTTATCCAGTTTGAAGTCTCTTTATAATCACCACCTTTCCAACCACTTCCTTTTAAAGAAAAAATGAATAGTTGAAAATACTCTAAGTAAGGTTGTTAAGCTTTCCCCTTTTTATAATTCTATTTCCTTTTAGTATCCAGAGAAACAGAAACACACATAGATAAATTATGAAATATCATCCAATTTTTCTTCTTTAGGATATAGAACAAAAATGTGCCAACATTTTAGTGAGTTCCTAAAGATTTTCAGCTCTAACTTTGTAACTTAAAGTGGAAAGATACCAAAACATGACATGGATAATTTCTACTGCAGTGTATGCTCTCATTTTTCCTAAAAGAATCCTACTATTTCCCATTAAACAAATTTCATGTCACTTATTTATTGTATACCTTATATTTTTTACCAAATATTAACTAGTCTCTCTTTTTTTTCCATTACTTTCATCATATTGCACTGTTGCAGTTACATATGGAGTGTGTGTTTCAACATTTCCCTCTACCTCTTTCAAATATCATTGGGTATTTGGAGAGTATAGTGTTCAAGTTAAACTCTATTTATGACCCTTTTATCTTTTATGCTCATCTCCTCAATCACTTGTGATAGTCTTCATTTTCCTCAGTGTTTTTTTGATAAGTAAATCATCAATCTGAGAACAAGATGGGGATACTTATCTTCAGTGCCTGGGATAACGTTGATTATCTGTCTTAGCTCAGGTTATTCTTCTCTAATTTTATATTTTCATCAAAAGCTGTCAAACTCAAGAGAAGACCCCTTACAAGGTAAGAAATCATCACCAATATCAATGATTCAGTGGGCAGATGGACACATTTGTCAAATGCCTTACTCCAAAATGGGAGTATTATTGGAAGTTTTTTGGGGGGACTATATTTTATTTCTTCAAAAACTATGTGAGAGTCTTATACTCTCTAAGTCTATAGAATCTTAAATATTATGGAATACATGTTTAAAAACATAAACAATACTCTTTAACTCAGGCAAAGTAAAAGAAAAAAATTACTTATGCATGCTTGACAACAACTATTACTATACACATGGATAGTATTTGCTATTGCACTTTGGATTGAAAAGTAATGAAAAAGTGAGGACAATCATTATGTTAATTAAATGTCAGTGAAGCATGTTTACTTTTCCCACTTGTCATGAAAATAGTCTCGTTTCATCTATTAGATTTTATCAGAATCAGATAAAATAATCAATTTTATGTTAGCTATTCAAACTACCATATTGTAGTTAACTATGAACTACATAGAACTAGTTAACTGTCTAGAACTAGTTAGCTAAATACTATGTCATTTATGCTGCTTCCCTGATGGTGCAGTGTTAAAGAATTTGCCTGCCACTGCAGGAGACCCAAGAGACATGGGTTCAATTCCTGGGTCAGAGATCTCCTGAAGAAGGAAATAAAAATCCACTCCAATATTCTTGTTTGGAGAATCCCATGAATGGAGGAGCCTAGCAAGCTACAGTACATGTGGTTACAAAGCGTCAGACAGGACTGAGCATATCACAGAAGCATACTATTTATGGGCTTCCTTTAAAATTATGTCTAAGAAGTTAAGATATCACCTCATACTGATCAGAAAGAGTAAGAAAGAGAAAGATATATATTGTATTCCAACACATATATACAAAATCTAGAAAAATGGTACTGAAGAATTTGTTTACAGGGCAGCAGTGGAGAAACAGACATACAGAATAGACTTATGGACATGGGCAGAGGGAAGGAGAGGGTGAGATATACGGAAAGAGTAACATGGAAACCTACATTACCATACTTAAAATAGATAGCCAATGGAAATTAGCTGTATGGTTCAGGAAACTCAAACAGGGGCTCTGTAACAACCTACAGGGGTGGGATGGGGAGGTAGATGGGAGGGAGCTCAAAAGGGATATATGTTTACCTATGGTTGATTTACATTGAGGTTTGACAGAAAACAACAAAAGTCTATAAAGCAATTATCCTTCAATAAAACATAAATTAAAAAGAAAAAAGAATAATCAAAATATATAAACATTCAACCAAAAAAAAAAATGGTGCATGACAACGATAGCACAAAGAACAGATCACATTAAATGGAAACATTCCGTGGCAAGGTTCTTATGGAGTGTGGTACATTATTAATTGAAGGTGGACTAAATTTTGATAAGAAAAACACATACTGTAAACCCTTAAGCAGGACTTAAAGAATAAATTCATAAACATAAAAAAGCAATTAACATTGGCCTCAAAAATAAAGTCCTTTTCTTATCCAGTTTGAAGTCTCTTTATAATCACCACCTTTCCAACCACTTCCTTTTAAAGAAAAAATGAATAGTTGAAAATACTCTAAGTAAGGTTGTTAAGCTTTCCCCTTTTTATAATTCTATTTCCTTTTAGTATCCAG
Organism: Madoqua kirkii; assembly: GCA_006408675.1. Taxonomy (NCBI): domain Eukaryota; kingdom Metazoa; phylum Chordata; class Mammalia; order Artiodactyla; family Bovidae; genus Madoqua; species Madoqua kirkii. Next base: position 20,746 of record SJYC01109845.1, read on the forward strand.
AGAAACAGAAACACACATAGATAAATTATGAAATATCATCCAATTTTTCTTCTTTAGGATATAGAACAAAAATGTGCCAACATTTTAGTGAGTTCCTAAAGATTTTCAGCTCTAACTTTGTAACTTAAAGTGGAAAGATACCAAAACATGACATGGATAATTTCTACTGCAGTGTATGCTCTCATTTTTCCTAAAAGAATCCTACTATTTCCCATTAAACAAATTTCATGTCACTTATTTATTGTATACCTTATATTTTTTACCAAATATTAACTAGTCTCTCTTTTTTTTCCATTACTTTCATCATATTGCACTGTTGCAGTTACATATGGAGTGTGTGTTTCAACATTTCCCTCTACCTCTTTCAAATATCATTGGGTATTTGGAGAGTATAGTGTTCAAGTTAAACTCTATTTATGACCCTTTTATCTTTTATGCTCATCTCCTCAATCACTTGTGATAGTCTTCATTTTCCTCAGTGTTTTTTTGATAAGTAAATCATCAATCTGAGAACAAGATGGGGATACTTATCTTCAGTGCCTGGGATAACGTTGATTATCTGTCTTAGCTCAGGTTATTCTTCTCTAATTTTATATTTTCATCAAAAGCTGTCAAACTCAAGAGAAGACCCCTTACAAGGTAAGAAATCATCACCAATATCAATGATTCAGTGGGCAGATGGACACATTTGTCAAATGCCTTACTCCAAAATGGGAGTATTATTGGAAGTTTTTTGGGGGGACTATATTTTATTTCTTCAAAAACTATGTGAGAGTCTTATACTCTCTAAGTCTATAGAATCTTAAATATTATGGAATACATGTTTAAAAACATAAACAATACTCTTTAACTCAGGCAAAGTAAAAGAAAAAAATTACTTATGCATGCTTGACAACAACTATTACTATACACATGGATAGTATTTGCTATTGCACTTTGGATTGAAAAGTAATGAAAAAGTGAGGACAATCATTATGTTAATTAAATGTCAGTGAAGCATGTTTACTTTTCCCACTTGTCATGAAAATAGTCTCGTTTCATCTATTAGATTTTATCAGAAGTCAGATAAAATAATCAATTTTATGTTAGCTATTCAAACTACCATATTGTAGTTAACTATGAACTACATAGAACTAGTTAACTGTCTAGAACTAGTTAGCTAAATACTATGTCATTTATGCTGCTTCCCTGATGGTGCAGTGTTAAAGAATTTGCCTGCCACTGCAGGAGACCCAAGAGACATGGGTTCAATTCCTGGGTCAGAGATCTCCTGAAGAAGGAAATAAAAATCCACTCCAATATTCTTGTTTGGAGAATCCCATGAATGGAGGAGCCTAGCAAGCTACAGTACATGTGGTTACAAAGCGTCAGACAGGACTGAGCATATCACAGAAGCATACTATTTATGGGCTTCCTTTAAAATTATGTCTAAGAAGTTAAAAAAAAAATATTGCTCTGCTGCCTAATACACCTACTGCTGCTGCTGCTAAGTCTATAGGTCTGTCTTTTTGAAAACTGCTAGTATCCAAAACTACTTGTATTGATATCTTAAATATTAGATTTATATAAAGCACAAGGCCTGTTAGATCCAGGATCATTTCTGTTACAATCACTACAGACAAGCAGAACACATGGGAAAATGACAGTTTGACTGGGGTAGTCCTTCCTCTGTTCCCACTGAAACTCCAGTACTTTGGCCGCCTCATGTGAAGAGTTGACTCATTAGAAAAGACTCTGATCCTGGGAGGGACTGGGGGCAGGAGGAGAAGGGGATGAGAGAGGATGAAATGGCTGGATGGCATCACCAACTCGATGGACATGAGTTTGGGTGAACTCCGGGGGTTGGTGATGGACAGGGAGGCCTGGTGTGCTGCGATTCATGGGATCGCAAAGAGTTGGACATGACTGAGTGACTGAACTGAACTGAACTGATAAATATATGTTTAGCTACACAGAATCTTAGTTGCGGCACTTGTGATCTTCATTGTGGCATGCAATTTCATTAGTTGTAGCATGCAAATTCTTAATTATGGCATGTAGGATATAGTTCCCTGACCAAGGATGGAATCCAGGGCCCCTCCATTGGGAGAATAGAGTCTTACCACTGGACCAATGAAGAAGTCCCCCAGTTCTAACATATGCATCTGCTTCCCTACAATTAAGCAGATGTTGAAACAGGTAGGCAAGTGGCTTCAAGTGAAATTTCAGATTCTTTTGAAATTATCCTAACAGAAAAGGTTATTACATGATTTTTCCTTTTACAATAAGATAACAAAAGATTATGCCCAGGCATTTTCTTCAGCAAGGATTTGAAAATGGTCTGACTCAGTAAGTTAGTCTTTTCTGCCCCTGATGTTGGGAGAGCATGACCATCATGAGCTATTGTGTAGCTTCCTTATTAGGATGCTAGACATGACCACTGAACTCTTACTGATCAATAGACAGAGTTTATGCTACCACTTCCAATAATGGCAATACTAAAGACACATTGTATATGTAGTTGTGATCAACATGGTGTGGACAGAGAAGTGTAACTCTCCATCACAAGCACTGACCAATAAAGGGGAGCAAACGGAAGATGGAGCTTCTGGAGGAAACTGTAGCACAAATCTCTAAAAGAGTAAGTTAGTCTTTTCTGCCCCTGATGTTGGGAGAGCATGACCATCATGAGCTATTGTGTAGCTTCCTTATTAGGATGCTAGACATGACCACTGAACTCTTACTGATCAATAGACAGAGTTTATGCTACCACTTCCAATAATGGCAATACTAAAGACACATTGTATATGTAGTTGTGATCAACATGGTGTGGACAGAGAAGTGTAACTCTCCATCACAAGCACTGACCAATAAAGGGGAGCAAACGGAAGATGGAGCTTCTGGAGGAAACTGTAGCACAAATCTCTAAAAGACTTTAAAATGAACTTATATATCACTGCTTTTGCTTTTCTTTTCTTATGCAAATGCACATATTTATAAACTGTACATAACTGATATCCGTTGCAAATGACAGTAGTCTATAGATATATAATTTTATCTGATTTAGTCAACTGTCAAAAACAAAATGGCTCAAAATACCTTAAGGACCAATTTAAAAAAATCAATAAAACAAGAAGCTGTTTGAAAAAAATAAATGAAATTGAGAAACCACTAACAAAACTAATAAAGGTGAAATGACAAAGACTCAAATCACCGATATCAGGAGGATGAAAAGATTTTGCTACAGATCGTGCAGCTTTGAAAAGAACAGCATGGTAACACTATAACTTCATGCTCAAAAATTCAATAACCTGTAAGAAATGAACCAGTTTCTCAAAGTCTATGAAGTACCTTAATTTGACCAGGATAAACAGATAATCTGCATATTAAAACAACTGAAGAGACTAAACTTGCATTTAAAAATACCACACAAAAAAAGAAATATATAGGAACAGATGGTTTCACTTGAGAGGCAATGAAGAATTTACATCAAAACTGCAAAGATGAAAGATCCAACCAAATGCCTGCTAACACAGAGTAAGTGGTCTGCCCCAAAGACCATTGAGTAAAAACATCAGAGAGATAAGGAAAAGAGGTTATGAGAGATTTAACAGGAGAGTTATTTTCTTTAGATGTGAATAGGCTGTGTTTGGTACTCAGCATTCATCTGTCCTCAAGTGTGGGGTACTGACATCCCTCCATTCTACTCTCCACCTCTGTCTGCTCAAGTTCTGAGCGTTGTTTAGCTGAGATCTCTGCTGAATGTAGCATATGGTGATGGGGCTTGATGGATGGTAAAAACTTGCTCCAGACCAGCCAAGGTGAAACTGAACAGAACTATAGTGGTGAATTTTCCTGTGAGATGGAAAGCAGATAGACATTACTGATACTGACACATATTAATTTATTCAGTAAAAGTGTATTAAGTGCCTAGTTTATGCCAAGCACTCTGTTCAAGTCTGGATAGACAAAGACTGATCCCTGTAAACTCAACAGAGCAGAGAAACTGGATCAAGAGCCATCACAGCAGTAACAGAAATGTGACACAGCACAGTTCTGAAAGAAAAATATGACATGGAATATAGATTGAAAGCATTCCATTTTCAAGCGTACAGTTTTGCGGTCCTAAGTGTGCGAATGTGTGAGCATTTGCATCTTTAATATAGAGCGCCACAAAACATAAACCACACAAATGTGTGAAAGGATTTCCATCTATAATGAAACTGCATTTTATTCATACATAAGCTCTCAGAATATGCAATGTAAGAAGTGAGAGACTGATTTCCATTAAATGTATGATGTAAAAAAGCCCAAGACTTATCTCCTTACTAATGAACACTTGCCAAGAATCTTTCCCCATCCTCAAGCCAATGAACTTACCTTCTGGACTCTGACTGGAGTTTCCTCTCTCTGTATTCCTTGCCTACAAAACCAGTCCACCCTAAACCCTCACTGTACTCTCCTATAGTGGCTACAGCATGAATTTCCTGAATTGCAATCCCTATGTTCTTCTTGAATAAATTCAATTTTTGCTAATTTGAACTTGTCTCAGTTTAACTCCTTATTAAGGCTGACAGTTGTTAAGTATCTATTTTCAGAGGGGAGGGCACACTGCCCATCACCTAGGATCTTGGTTCCCCCACAAGAATTGAACCCATGCCCACTACAGTGGAAGAAAAATTTTAACCATTGGATCCCTTGGGATTCCAGTAAGTGTATATATATGCATTTAAATAATTGCAGTAAAATGTCTTTAAAACTTTTTATTTATTTTTGGCTTTTCACATGATATACTCTGTACCAAATTATTATATAAGAAGTCCAATGTAATGACTTTCTTCTTTCTTTCCAACATCTTTATACTATTTGAATTTCTTTCTCTGCTATTTTAGATATATTTGAGATTGAATCATTTATCTACTGCAATAACAACATCCAAGAAAGTAATATTCTTCATCATATTGGACTTTCAATTAAGCCAAGTAGTGCAAGGTCAATTCAATATTGTAATTGGAAAAAGATTGTTTTATTGTTGGCTGCTTTTGGTGTATAGTCCATGGGATGTATGCCAGATTAATAAAAATACTCAATGTTTGGGTCCCTGATATTTCATATCTTTTTGCAGCTCTTGAAGTAAGGCCAGTATGTTTTCTTTGAGGTTTGAAATTCATTCCCTGCACCCCAACCCCCCCCCAATCAAATTCCAAAATGACATGTGATTCATAAATTGACAGAATTGACCTTCATCAAGTAGATTTTTTGAGCATATTCATAAAATATTTATTATATTTATAAAAAGAGACAGAATCACTTTAATTTTGTTTCTGATTAAAAAAAAAAAAGAAGGAATTTCAAGCTGTTGCTTTCAATGAACTACAGTTTATGGGCCAAATCTGGCTTGCTGCCTATTTTTCTATAGGATATTTAAATATGTCACTCCCACACCCCTTCATTTGCACATTATCATTGTTTTTTTGGGGGGCTACAAGGTCAAAACAAAATAATTGTAATAAACTCAATTGCCCAGAAAGCCAACATTTATTTACTGTTTGACCTTTTACAGTAAAAAGTTTGCTGACTCCTGTTATGAGAAGTAGTAAGCCTGAATTTTAGCTTATTCTCTAGTAACTTTCATTAATAATAATAAAATAATAATAAAACTGTACTATAGGGTAGATGTTATTCTAATTATCATACATTTATTAAATTATTTAATATGCATAATTAATATTTAAGAACCAGAAGTTATCCCAATATTTAAAGATGATAACAATGAAGTATACAGAGGCTAATTAAGTTGTCTGTGGTCACACAATTAACTAGTAAGGGTTAGTGCAGAGTTTGAAACACTAAGGTCTACCTCCATTGCCTACACTTGAACCATTATGTTATTTATATGACTGTGAGATGAAATAAATGTTTAAATCTTGTTTTTTCTTGAGTTCATTGTCATCTTGAGCTTATAAATTATGTTGCTGCATTCTACATTTAAATCTGGAAAGCTGCATTATGTCAAGAGTAAAATTTCTTTGATAATATATTATCATACTAGTGAAACAACTATTAAAAAAAGATGCAAATATATTTATGGTCCATCTGATTTATCACTATTCTAAATACGAGAAAACTATTATTTTGTAATTTTTTTCTGCAAAAACACTATAATAGTAAGCATACTAACTCTGTAGCACTTCCTATTATTTTATAATATCAGTTTATTTTTACAAGTGCTTAGAACTTTAAGTTGGACATGACTTAGTGATTGAGTACAAACATACACATAAGCAAGGGAAATCATTGAATTACAAATTATATAGATGGAGCATTTCCCCTCCTGTATTACACAGAATGATGCCCTTTCCATTGGGACATCTACACCATTCAGGATACAAAATGTTTGAAGGCAAGAACAGGCCATATCTTTATGGTTCAAGTGTCCCATTTCCTAAAGTTGATCTGCAGAAAAGATCTATGACTCAGCAGTATTCCCTTTCTCAAGTGTCCTTCAAAAAAAGAATTTTCTCCTGACTTTCCAAGGAATGTCATATGTTAGTTAGATCATATTTTATTTTTTTAACTTACATTGCAAAATCCTCAGCAAAATGATAATTCTTTTCAATAACATATGTACAAGGAAGGATCAAATAAATCAAATGTCTAGTAACAAAGTATTTTTAAATCTATTTAGCAACATTAAAGAAGAATTTAAATCTAGTTATCTGTGCATGCTGTCACTTTAGTCATGTCCAACACTTTGTGACCCCATGGAGTATGGCCTACTAGGTTCCTCTGTCCACGGGATTCTCCAGGCTATATACTAGAGTAGTTTGCCATGCTCTCCTCCAAGGAGTCAACCCTCATCTCTTTCTTCTCCTTCACTGACAGGGAGTTTCTTTACCACTAGTGCCACCTGGGAAGCCCAATTATCCATGTACAGATATTTAAACATTTTAATGATAAATCAGAGTAAGATTGGAATATAATTTAGAAAAACCTTAAAGAAGTGAGTTATATCACTATAGAAAAATTTGTTCTAATTCCTTCTATTTATTTATAAAGATATAACTTTGTGATGTCTCTATCTGTTAAGAATAAAAGGCACAGAGTTAGAATTAACACTGGAATAATTTTTCTTTTTGATAAAAAAATAACTTGCATCCACAAGTATACGCTCTATTTGATAAAATTAAAGGTTTTGTCATACCATTAAAAGCCATAGTTTCAAAAATATATTATATTATATATTTAATAAAAATAAATTCAAGCTGGTTTTAGGAAAGGCAGAGAAACTAGAGATCAAATTGCCAACTTCTGCTGGATCATGGAAAAAGCAATAGAGTTCCATAAAACACCTATTTCTAATTTATTGGCTATGCCAAAGCCTTTGACCGTGTGGATCACAATAAACTGTGGAAAATTCTGAAAGAGATGGGGATATCACACCACCTGACCTGCCTCTTGAGAAACCTGTGTGCAGGTCCAGAAGCAACAGTTAGAACTGGACATGGAACAACAGACTGGTTCCAAATAGGAAAAGGAGTACGTCAAGGCTGTATATTGTCACCCTGCTTATTTAACTTATATGCAGAGTACATCATGAGAAATGCTGGGCTGGAAGAAGCACAAGCTGGAATCAAGATTGCTGGGAGAAATATCAATAACTTCAGATATGCAGATAACAGCACCCTTATGGTAGAAAGTGAAGAGGAGCTAAAAAGTCTCTTGATGAAAGTGAAAGAGGAGGGTAGAAAAATTGGTTTAAAGCTCAACATTCAGAAAACAAAGATCATGGCATCTGGTGCCATCAGCTTCTGAGAAATAGATTGGGAAATAGTGAAAACAGTATCAAATTTTATTTTGGGGGGCTCCAAAATCACTGCAGATTGTGATTGCAGCCATGGAATTAAAAGAGACACTTACTCCTTGGAAGGAAAGTTATGACCAACTAAGACAGCATATTCAAAAGCAGAGACGTTGTTTTGCCAACAAAGATCCATCTAATCAAGGCTATGGTTTTTTCAATAGTCATGTATGGATGTGAGAGCTTGATTGTTAAGAAAGCTGAGAGCCAAATAATTGATGATTTTGAACTGTGGTGTTGGAGAAGACTCTTAAGAGTCCTTTGGACTGCAAAGAGATCCAACCAGTCCCTTCTAAAGGAGATCAATCTTTGGTGTTTATTTGAAGGACTGGAGCTAAAGCTGAAACTTTAGTACTTTGGCCAACTGATGCAAAGAGTTGACTCATTGGAAAAGACTCTGATGTTGGGAGGAATTGGGGGCAGGAGGAGAAAGTGATGACAAAGGATGAGATGACTGGATGGCATCAATGACTCGATGGATGTGAGTCTGAGTGAACTCTGGGAGTTGGTGATGGACAGGGAGGCCTGGCGTGCTGCAGTTCGTGGCATCGCACAGAGTCGGACACGACTGAGTGACTGAACTGAGCTGAACTGAACTGAAATACTTTTATCTTAAAATATATTAATTCCATTTTGATCAGTTTGTGTGATATTGGATATTGATTTTTTTGTAAATTAATTCATTTATTTTATTTGGAAGCTAATTACTTTACAACACTGCAGTGGTTTTGCCGTATATTGACATGAATCAGCCATGGGTGTACATGTGTTCCCCCATCTTGAAACCTCCTCCCACCTTCCTCTCCATCCCATCCCTAAGGGTTTTTCCAGTGCACCGGCCCTGAGCGCCCTGTTTTAAGCATCAAAACTGTACTGGCAATCTATTTCACATATAGTAGCATACATGAACATTGATTTTTTTAACAGTCAAAGAATTTTTTGGCTTTCTACTAAGATGGAATTGCATATGTAGGTCATTATTATGTCCTCTGTTCTATTTTATCATCTTTTTTACTAAGAATCCTTGCTTGTAGAATCCCATGAATAGAGGAGCCTGTTGGGTTACAGTCCATGTGGTCACAAAGAGTCAGACATGACTGAGTGACTGACACACACAATCTTGATTTATGTAGCTTTATATTAAGTCTTGAAATAAGACAGTGACAATGCTTTGACTTCTTTTTTTTCTTTCAAGAGTTGTTTAGGCTATTTTAGTTTGCTTTTCTTATTAATTTTCAAATTCACTTTGTAGCTTTCTAAAGTATATTTTCCTGGGATTTCAATCTGTTTGTGCTTATCCTATAGACAGATTGAGGGAAACTGAAATCTTTACCATGGTGAGTTTTCAACTTCACAAATTAGATGCTGAAAATACAAACTAGATGTCTTCTTTTCATTTCCTCCTCCAATTCTCTCTCTCTCTCTCTCTCTCTTTTTTTTCTTTTCTATCCTGGTTGGTAATCCAGTACACTGATCTCTATGGACTATATTAAGACCTTCTTTTTGCAGTTGACTTGGGCCAAAGATACCCACCATGGGAAATCAAACAAAGAAAATGAGGAACGGTGAGTTTCTTTACTAAAGGCATAGCCCCTATTGGACAGCCTTGTTCCTACTACAATTGCTGAATATTTTTTCCTTCAGGCTTAAAACTGACAACACTGTCCACTACTCTTCATTTTTCCCTCTGAAGCCAGCACGGGCTTTGAAATTGGCCCTCAGTTAAGTTTTCTTAAATTGTGCTTGTGGAATGTGCAGTCTCTTCAATGTCATGACCATATCATTGTGTAAATGTTTAAGGTATACTGATATTTTAAAGCTATGTGGATTTGATTACACACACACACACACACACACACACACACGCAGGGACTTTACTATTGGTAATTACACTTACATGTGTGTGACTTAAATTACATGACATATACTATTTTATATATACTTTCATTTTATAGGGCACAGCTATGTTTGTACTGAGAAATGGACTATTTTCTGCCCTATCCGTAAATAAGGATGTCACAGTCATCAGTGACTGTAGCCCTCCAATGTGAGCAGTGAGCCCTAAGGGAACTCAGGATAAAGAAGAATAGGTGTGCACTGAAGAAAGGAAGCTTGGGATGTGAAAACACAGGATACTGGTCCCCAGATAGCTGAAGTGCAATGAAAGGAATGGATTCAGTGAGCCCAGACTCTTGTATCTTCCCATGCATAGAAAAGTGCTAAATTATTTAACTTGCAATATTTGATTTTCTTTAATTAACAATAACATTTGATGTTCAGTCTCCCTGTGCTTTGTTGCAAAACTTCTATATAACCTGGCTTCTCCCCTTGCCTCCTTGGAGCAGTTCTCTCAGGGTTACTTGAGGTGCTGCCTCCTGGGCTTAAGTGCTAAAACTTAATAAATAAAACAACTCTCAGTTTTTAAGTTGTGAATCTTTTACAGTCAACACTATACAGATATGTTCATTTGAGTTAATAGATTTCCGTGTTCCACAAGCTTTTTCACAAACAAAATATTATGGTATATGCTATGGATTCTTAAATCACATAGCATATACAATAGACTATGTTACTAAATTCAGGTCCAGCTGCTCACCACTAAAATAGTGCTGAGAGAGACAGGTGCTGGTAGGAATGGAAGGTTGCTGTATTTGGGAGGCCTGGCAACCAAGGTAAAAGAGGTCCTCACATCTCAGAACTAACTCCAAAGACTCTGCTCAGCTGTGCCAGTTTTAAAAGAGTAAAAGAGAATCTCAGGGAAACAATGATGGAAGAGGTTAGGTTCTGCATCATTTTCCCCTTCTAAAAAACTGGTTGCTTCCTTATGATTTTCTTTAGATGCTACCTTTCCTGCCTGAAGGGCCTGTTGGGAGTAGAGAGTTTGTGATTTTTAATTACTTATTTCTACAGTCTTCTTTCTTTTAATCTAGGAAAAGAATCAACAGGTTTTGCAAGGCCTTGTGTGCATTCAGTATAGCAAAAGTCAGGAGTTAGGTTAAACGCTGCCTAGCGATCTCATTCGGAGAAGGCAACGGCAACCCACTCCAGTATTCTTGCCTGAAAAGTCCCATGGACAGAGGAGCCAGGAAGGCTGTAGTCCATGGGGTCGCTGAGGGTCTGACACGAGTGACTTCACTTTCACTTTTCACTTTCCTGCATTGGAGAAGGAAATGGCAACCCACTCCAGTGTTCTTGCCTGGAGAATCCGAGGGATGGGGAAGCCTGGTGGGCTGCCATCTGTGGGGCTGCACAGAGTCGGACATGACTGAGGTGACTTAGCAGCAGCAGCAGCGATCTCATTGTCATAATTAATGTTTCAGGAGGACAGAAATAGACAAACAGGAAGGGGGGAAAGAGCTGCTTGCAAATGGATAAGGTGAAATTATTAATGCTCCTTGATTGAGAGATTTTAAATTGTAATCTGAAAAATTTTAAATGTAACTCTCATTCTAAAAATAAAAATGTTTTAGATGTAAGAAAACGTTTAGTTGATGTAAAGTGTTATATTCTAGTTGTACTTTCAAATGTGATCAGTAAAATTAAGCTTATTTAAGCCTATTTTTTACTTACTGAAGAATTTATTTACAGGGCAGCAATGGAGAAACAGACATAGAGAATAGACTTATGGACATAGGGAGAGGCGAGGAGAGGGTGAGATATATGGAAAGAATAACATGGAAACTTACATTACCATATGTAAAACAGATAGCCAAAGAGAACTTGCTGTATGGCTAGGTAAACTCAAACAGGGGCTCTGTATCAACCTAGAGGGGTGGGGTGGGGAGGGAGATGGGAGAGAGGTTCAAGAGGGAGGGGATATATGTATACCTATGGCTGATTCCTGTTGAGGTTTGACAGAAAACAACAACATTCTGCTAAGCAATTATCCTTCAACTAAAAAATAAATTTAAAAAAGTAAAATTAGGCTTATTAAAGTTTTATGCTATGGAATAACTTTTGGAAAAGATAAAATTGTGATTAAATTCATATAATGTGTTCCATTAGCAAGAATGGATTTGTTGCATTGAAATGGATAGTATTAATGTTATAAATTGGCTTCATTGTGATCAGAATCTTGAAAAGACAATGGAGTACAAAACAAGTTAACTCAAGAAGATAAAACGCTAATGTCATCATTTTCTCACATATTTGAATTATCACTGATGAGAAAATCCTAATTAGCATTTTGACCTTTAAGCAGATAATTCAGCAAAACTTTCATTAGTAGATAAAAAAGAAATTGCAAATTAAAATGCAATTTTCTAACTTACTACAAACTGCTTACTGAATTTAAGGCTATCTATATATAATTACATAATATTCAATTCAATGAAACATGCTTATAGTAGACTCATTCAAAAGTATGTTAGAGTATATACAGTTTTAAAGGTTTAAGAAATTAGATTTTTAACTTTTAACATTACTGACAATTAATGTAGAGTTGTTTAAAATGAACTAAAGAAAGAAACTACTATCTGTCACCACTTCATTAAATCTTAAGTACTGTTTTCCTTTTTATATTAGTTATTATTATCAAGGTTTGGCAAAAAAAAATATATTTTTAACAATAAAATGAAAAAATTTGCCCTTCCAACAAATTTCTCCACCAGTTTCTGCAGGATGGATAGTAAGGAAAGTCTATTACTTTCACTCAATTTTTGTGAGTGGGCATGGAAAACAAATTACATATCAGACCAATTCTTCTAACTTAGTTGTTTTGTAGAATAATAAAAACAAATCTTTGCGATGTCAACCTTGCAATACCATTATGCTTATCACTAGCAGCCTTCTGGAAATCAGCAATATATATATCCTCTCTTACAGATTAATTTCTCATTGCTGAGCAAATTAAAGTGTTACTAATGATGGCAAAGATTCCAACCTTCAAGATAGTTTCAATGACTACGTGCATTTACAATGACTACTATTTGCTAATCCTGTCCTTTTAAAAGCCCAAGCCTTGTTCCTGGGGTAGTAAAGATCATTAAATGCATCTCAAGATTATAGTCCATAGGTAATTGTGTTGTAGAATACAGCAACATAGTGAGAAGATTAAAAGTATGTCTGTTATTTACCCCAACTTATTTATGCAAATTTACTACAAAAAAATTAAAAAGTAAAATTTATTTCAGAGCACAAGACTAATGGTTTAATACTGGATAAAAGTAAAAGGTGTTATTTTAAAATCTGATGCCAGTATATCATTGAGGTAGATTACCTATATGAGGTTTAAGGGTACTAAAATTCTCAAGGCAGTCATTCCTTGGTGGCTCAGATGGTTAAGAATCTGCTTGCAATGCGGGAGACCCAGGTTCAATCCCTGGGTCAGCAAGATTTCCTAGAGAGGAAATGACATCCCGCTTCATTTCCATGGACAGAGGAGCCTAGGGGCTACAGTCCATTGGGTTGCAAAAAGATGGACACAACTGAGCGACTGACTGACTGATTTTAAATTGCATATTTTCAGAACTTGAATTTCACATATTTTGAGTTGAAAGAAATAAATCTAATGTAGTATCTCTAACTAATAGTAAAATTTTAAGAATGACTTTCCTTTTCTTACATGGAAAACTTTTAGTAAATGCATACCACATCCCTAAGAATGAATAGTGACTTTTTTTCTAGCATTCAATATTTTGTATGAAATGAGTCACAGATATTACATAAAATTTGAGAAATTATTGATATGACAATGGGCTCTAGAAAATTTTACACTGTACCTTCTTTAAAAAAAACAAACAATTTTTATCTCTCAAACTTAAGTATCTATTTCTTCTGCTTTTTTGCTTTAGCATCAGTGTAGTCAATATGAACAACTTATGACAAGTGGGCATGGAAAACAAATTACATATCAGACCAATTCTTCTAACTTAGTTGTTTTGTAGAATAATAAAAACAAATCTTTGCGATGTCAACCTTGCAATACCATTATGCTTATCACTAGCAGCCTTCTGGAAATCAGCAATATATATATCCTCTCTTACAGATTAATTTCTCATTGCTGAGCAAATTAAAGTGTTACTAATGATGGCAAAGATTCCAACCTTCAAGATAGTTTCAATGACTACGTGCATTTACAATGACTACTATTTGCTAATCCTGTCCTTTTAAAAGCCCAAGCCTTGTTCCTGGGGTAGTAAAGATCATTAAATGCATCTCAAGATTATAGTCCATAGGTAATTGTGTTGTAGAATACAGCAACATAGTGAGAAGATTAAAAGTATGTCTGTTATTTACCCCAACTTATTTATGCAAATTTACTACAAAAAAATTAAAAAGTAAAATTTATTTCAGAGCACAAGACTAATGGTTTAATACTGGATAAAAGTAAAAGGTGTTATTTTAAAATCTGATGCCAGTATATCATTGAGGTAGATTACCTATATGAGGTTTAAGGGTACTAAAATTCTCAAGGCAGTCATTCCTTGGTGGCTCAGATGGTTAAGAATCTGCTTGCAATGCGGGAGACCCAGGTTCAATCCCTGGGTCAGCAAGATTTCCTAGAGAGGAAATGACATCCCGCTTCATTTCCATGGACAGAGGAGCCTAGTGGCTACAGTCCATTGGGTTGCAAAAAGATGGACACAACTGAGCGACTGACTGACTGATTTTAAATTGCATATTTTCAGAACTTGAATTTCACATATTTTGAGTTGAAAGAAATAAATCTAATGTAGTATCTCTAACTAATAGTAAAATTTTAAGAATGACTTTCCTTTTCTTACATGGAAAACTTTTAGTAAATGCATACCACATCCCTAAGAATGAATAGTGACTTTTTTTCTAGCATTCAATATTTTGTATGAAATGAGTCACAGATATTACATAAAATTTGAGAAATTATTGATATGACAATGGGCTCTAGAAAATTTTACACTGTACCTTCTTTAAAAAAAACAAACAATTTTTATCTCTCAAACTTAAGTATCTATTTCTTCTGCTTTTTTGCTTTAGCATCAGTGTAATCAATATGAACAACTTATGACAATGAAATATATTGTAGCATAAGATTTTAATGATTAAATATATTTATCAGAAATAGCCAAATATCCTTAAGAAGAAATGCTAAGTTCTAAATCTGATTTCAGTGAAACCAATGATGACACATAAAACTTGTGTTTGCTTTAGAATATTTTCACCCAGCTGTAGGCCAAGCCTATCAGAAGAGATTGCAAAATAAGGAAGAATGTCACTAAAGACTGAAAATCTTTCAGAAAGTGATATTTAAAATATAAGACAAAGTCATAACTGAATAACTGAGATATAGGTAACAGGAAGAGAAGGATGAAACAATAAAATTATAAATATGGAAAAAGAGTTTAATCTTTTTAAAAGGGCTATTCTGTTAAGCAGTCAGGTTTGCAACTCTGTCAGATAGGCCTTTTTATGATTTCCATGAACTAGGACCCACTCTGGTTACTTTCATTAGTGGAGATTCATCACACGTATATAAAAAAGTAAGAAGAATATAAAATATTATCAGTTGCTGCAAAATTAGAGCTTACAAAAAATTTCAATAGAATAATCACCAGCAGGATGCGATGCAGCTCTAGCACATTGCCGCACTAATGGTTCCAAACAATTATTCCACTGTTCCTATTTGTGACCATACTGTGCATTTGTCCTGTTCTTTATTCCTCTTTACATCTTACTGTGACACCAAGCAGCTTTTCTCTCCTTTCTACATTCTCATGTCCCTTCACTCTCGAGCAATAACACTTCACTTCTGCTTACTCACTCAGTTTTCTATACCTCTCCAAGCTTAACCATTCTACCCTCTGCTGCTGCTAAGTCACTTCAGTCGTGTCTGACTCTGAGACCCCATAGACGGCAGACCACCAGGCTCCCTTGTCCCTGGGATTCTCCAGGCAAGAAGACTGGAGTGGGTTGCCATTTCCTTCTCCAATGCATGAAAGTCTTTCTACCCTCTACTAATTTGCAAATGTGTCATGTCCAGACTATCAAAAAGAAAAGTCTCCTTGAACCAGCCATTTACCACCCAGCTGAAGTGTTTCTGATAGACCATCTTACTGTCTCATAGACTACTCCTTAAGTATAAGGATTCCTGGGTCAATTATTGTCTAAACATCTAAGTTCATATGGTATAAAGCATAGCTTTATAGTGACTACATAATATTCTACACAGTGTTATATATTTAATTATTTTTACTTATATTTAATTACGCTTACAAATAATGCTTTTATATATACCTATGTAGTTATAAGTTATATTTGTGTAAGAACTTCTACATTAAATGCTTTCATATGAAATATTGGATCAAAATATTTTTATGGATAAATTGCTCATTAGTTAGGTACTTAAAATGTATCATATTCTGTGTGAAATGATGGCAATACAAATGCAAAGAAAGTACTATATACTTTTTCTTCTCATGTTTCTCTTTCATTATCATCCTCTTGGTTTTTTCAACTCCAAACTTCAATACTTTTAGATTGCTCTCCTGCAGAACAACTGCACCCTAACTGTATCTAATAATCAGCCATTACTGGGATTTTCCAAGATTGAAATGTGCCATAGGGGAGAAAACAATGAATACGTCAATGAGCTACTGTACTCTCATGCTTAGCAAATTCAATGGTTCCCCCTATTTTTTTTCTTGTTGTGCTCTACTTCCTGACAGTTATTACTCATTCTTCATAGAAAGTATTCAAATGAATTCTGTTCTCCATAAATCTTGGAATCCATACCCTATTGTAGCAGATCATCTTGGCTTACCCATCACACAAAAGAAGCCATGAGATCAACTTGTCTTAAAATCCTGGTAGTAAATTTCAGTTTGCTTTTTAATTCCTCCTGTAAAGACAAGAGTGTTATCATGTTCTTAAAGTTTTTTTTTTTAATATCAAAGATCAAGGTTTTATGTTTCTTGAAGGAGAAACGTGTTGGCCAGTAAAGGATACGTGAGAAGAAGAAATCAACAGATTTCCCCTTCTGTAGATTCAGCATCTCAGTCTTTCCACAATTCTTTAGATGAGCATTCCTGGAGTGTTGTCTTACACAAAAACACACACATAGACACACAAACACATATACACACACATACCTCAAAATAGAAAAATAAACATAAAATCACAATGCATTTACTAGTTTAGAAGTGTATATTTCCACAGTGACAACTTCAATAGCTGTGAGGACTGGAATCATTAATAAATGATTGTTTTCGCTTCCAGTGAAAAACACAGAAATCTGAACTAAAACCACAAGTTCACTTAGCACAGAAATAGCAAATGAAGTTACCTGCATGTTTAAAATGTCTGCTACATCTGTTGTCACAGTAGGAATATATAGAAGAAGGATACCTTTTTCATGCTTGTTCTTCTTCTAACTTCTGTTTTTACTCTAATAGTTGAATAATTGTCAATTAAAGCTAATTCCTGTTTCACATATTTTGGGCTTTCCTCATAGCTCAATTGGTAAAGAATCTGCCTGCAATGCAGGAGACCCAGGTTTGCTACCTCAGTCAGGAAGATCCCTTGGAGAAGGAAATGGCAACCCACTCCAGTATCCTTGCCTGGAGAATCCCATGGACAGAGGAGCCTGGCAGGCTATAGTCCATGTGGTCACAAAAGCCGGAGACGACTTAGAGACTAAACAACAGCCTTCACATACTTTGTCTAAAGTACAGTTCAGTTCAGTCGCTCAGTCGTGTCCACCTCTTTGTGACCCTATGAATTGTAGCATGCCAGGCCTCCCTATCCATCACCAACTCCCGGAGTTTGCGG
>SJYC01109848.1:0-10731 GCA_006408675.1 Madoqua kirkii
ATATATGGCAAAACCAATACAGTATTGTAAAGTAAAATAAAGTAAAAATAAAATTAAAACAATTAGATGTAATAAACGTAATTAAAACTAAATGTGGTAAACAAATTAATATATCTTACTTGTTTTAATTATCCAGTATTAAATCAACATTGCAAAAGTTAATATAAAAAAGAAAAGTAAAATCACAGAACCTGAAAGAAAATGAACATTATGAAAGAAAGTGCATGGATATGAAGGCTATGAGGAGGTCTATGTATACTTTAGTGTATATATATATATATACAATAGACACAAGCTCATTGTAAACCATTTCATCATCCCAATTCTTATTTGTTACACTAGTTAACTACAGTTTGGATGGTTGTTTCCCTTTTGCACAAACAACCATGTTGATGAGTCACTCTTATGGCAGATGGCAGATGCTACCGTTTTCCCATTTGTAACTTATAGATGTCTCAGTGTGCAACTTCCAAATGCTTAAAGGCTTTTGTTTCTTGAACTGCTGAAAGATGAACTGCCAGCCTTAAGTACCAAGGAATGAATGATATGAGCAGCCCTGAAACAATGACTTTTCATACAAATGTACTCTAGTTATCAGGATAAATAAGAGAAATTTGAGATGTGTTCTTTTATAACATTTCACTTTCCTGTGGCATTGAGGACCTTAGCTAAAGTGAGTAGCCACGATAAACACATGAATACAGTAAGTTATTTCTCCATGGTGATCGTTTAGTCTCCTAGTTGTGTCCTACTCCTGCGACCCCGTGGACTGGGATCCTACTAGACTCCTCTGTCTATGGATTCTTCAGGCAAAAATACTGTAGTGGGTTGCCATTTCCTTCTCCAAGGAATCTTTACGACCCAGGAATCAAACCCGGGTCCCCCATGTTGCAGGCAGATTCTTTACCAACTGAGCTACAAATGAAACCCCATATTTTTCTATATTTTATGTTAATTATTTTATTTAGAATAACTCATGAGGTTACCAAATCCACTGTTGTTGTTGTTGAGTCACATGTATCTCACTCTGTGACCCCATGAACTGCAGCACACCATCTTCCCTGCCCTTCACTATCTCCTGGAGTTTGCTCAAGCTCACATCCATTCAGTCAATGATGCCATGCAACCATCTTATCCTTTATCACCTGCTTCTTCTTCTGAACTCAATCTTTCCCAGCATCAGAGTCTTTTCCAATGAAGTGGCTCTTTGCATCAGGTGGCCAAAGTATTGGAGCTTCAACTTCAGCATCAGTTCTTCCAATGAATATTCAGGGTTAATTTCTTTTAGGATTGACTGGTTTGACCTCCTTCCTGTCCAAAGAACTCTCAAGAGTCTTCTAGCACCACAGTTCAAAAGCATAAGTCCTCTTGGAAGAGGCTCCCCTTACCCCTACCATAGAGTCTATATCCTTCCATAGAGACTGCAGATTCTAGGATTAGGCTGCCTCAGACCAAACTACAGGAAGGGAACACAGTCCCACCAATCAACAGAAACAAAACCATTAGTTGAGTTCAACAGGGTTTATTGGCACTGATAGTAACTTAGTGCTGTGCCACTTACAATGATGGATTTTAAGATGTTCTTAAACACTAAAGTCCTCTTGGAAGAGGCTCCCATTACCCCTACCATAGAGTCTATATCCTTCCATAGAGACTGCAGATTCTAGGATTAGGCTGCCTCAGACCAAACTACAGGAAGGGAACACAGTCCCACCAATCAACAGAAACAAAACCATTAGTTGAGTTCAACAGGGTTTATTGGCACTGATAGTAACTTAGTGCTGTGCCACTTACAATGATGGATTTTAAGATGTTCTTAAACACTGTATATGCTTCATAGTGTTAAAAAATAATTGCATTTACATTGGAAAACTCATGAAGATTGGTCATATTTAAGCCGTAAAATTCACTGTAACAAATTTAAAAGAATAGGCATCATACAAAGTATGTTCTCAGCCCACTATGGAGTTAAACTTTGAATCAATGACAGAAAGATAGCTGGAAAATCCCCAATTATTTGGAGATTAAACAATATACTTCTAAATGGGAGATGTATCAAAGAAGAAATCTCAAGAGATATTTAACAATATTTTGAAGTAAATGGAAATAAAGATGTAAGCTACAAATATTAATGGGATGCAGCAAAAGCAGTTATTAGAAGAAAACAATACCATAGAAAATATGTATTAGAAAAGAAGAAAGTTTAAAATTAATAATCTCAGCATTCACTTTAAGAAATTAGAAAAAAATCCAAAATAAGCAGGAGAAAAGAAATAATAAAAAAAAATCAGAGTGGATATATGTATA
The DNA here is from genome assembly GCA_006408675.1 of Madoqua kirkii. Classification (NCBI taxonomy): domain Eukaryota; kingdom Metazoa; phylum Chordata; class Mammalia; order Artiodactyla; family Bovidae; genus Madoqua; species Madoqua kirkii. The sequence goes on from SJYC01109848.1 coordinate 2,308, forward strand.
ATTAATTCACTTTATTGTACACCTGAAACTAACACAATGTTGTAAATAAGCTCTACTGCAATAAAAATTAAAAAAAGAAATAAAAGAATGCATTAATTATCATTCTATGTATGTTATAAGGAAAATAAAGAAACATCATAAACAATTCTATGCCTCAAATTTGATAATTTGGATAAAATGGGCCAGTATCTTGAAAGCCACAAGCTAATAAAATAGTTAAAGAGAAACAATTAAGGAGAAACAATTAATCATAAATACACACACACCCACACACCCACTCTCATATACACACACACACACACTCAAAATAACTCTCAAAAATAGAGAGCAATAGGCACAGATGGCTGCTCTGTGAATTTAACCAAACATCTGAAGAACAGATCATTTCATTTCTTTATAATCTCTTTGAGAAAACAAAAGCAGAGTGAACACTTCCTAAACTCATTTTGTAAGGCCAGTGATACACAAATACCAAAAATGGACAAAGATACTACAAGAAAAGAAAACTACAGACCAATGTCTCTGATGAATATGACTGAAAACTTCTTAACAAAATATTGACAAACCAAAACAAAATGTATATGAAACTATTATTACCATGATGAACTTGAAATTTTCCCAAGAAAGCATGATTGTGTCTACATTCAAGCATCAATTAATATAAACTACAATATCAAGACTAAAGAAAAATTGTATCATCACAAAGATATGGCATCTGGTCCCATCACTTCATCGGAAATAGATGGGGAAACAGTGGAAAGTGTCAGACTTTATTTTGGGGGCTACACAATCACTGCAGATGGTGACTGAAGCCATGAAATTAAAAGACGCTTACTTCTTGGAAGGAAAGTTATGACCAACCTAGATAGCATATTCAAAAGCAAAGACATTACTTTGCCAACAAAGGTCCATCTAGTTAAGGCTATGGTTTTTTCAGTGGTCATGTATGGATGTGAAAGTTTGACTGTGAAGAAAGCTGAGTACTGAAGAGTTGATGCTTTTGAACTGTGGTGTTGGAGAAGACTCTTGAGAGTCCCTTGGACTGCAAGGAAATCCAACCAGTCCATTCTGAAGGAGATCAGTCGTGGGTGTTCTTTGGAAGGACTGATGCTAAAGCTGAAACTCCGATTCTTTAGCCACCTCATGCGAAGAGTTGACTCCATTGGAAAAGTCTCTGATGCTGGGAGAGATTGCAGGCAGGAGGAGAAGGGGAGGATAGAGGATGAGATGTCTGGATGGCATCACCAACTCAATGGATATGAATTTGGCTAAGTTCCGGGAGTTGGTGATGGACAGGGAGGCCTGGTGTGCTGCAGTTCATGGTGTTTCAAAGAGTCGGACACGACTGAGTGACTGAACTGAACTGAGATGCTTTCCATTAGGAGAGTGGATAAGCAAACTTGCATCCATGCAATAGAGTATTATTCAGTGATGAAACAAAGTGAGCTCTCCAACAACAGAAAGACATGTGCATTTTTGCTAATACACCTCAGTCCTGTCCTACTCTTTGGAACCCTATGGACTATAGCCCACCAGGCTCCTCTGTCCATAGGATTCTCCAGGCAAGAATACTGGAATCAGTTGCTGTGCCCTCCTCCAGTGGATCATCCTGACCTAGGGATCAAACATTCCTTTCCTGCATTGCAGGTGGATTCTTTATCACTGAGTCACTGGGGAAGCCCTTAAAAAGACAAGAAGGAAATTGCAAATGCACACTATTAAGTGAAACAAAAGTGCCTGAAAAACTGTTCGATTGTAACTATTTGAAATTTGGAAAAGACCCAGCTATAGAGAAAGCAGCTGCCAGGGATTGGGCATAAGGAGAACTGACAAATAGGTGCTGAACAGGTAATTATTAGGGCAGTGAATCTATTCTATGTGACATTATGATGGTGGACACATGACATTATGCATAGAAGCAGAAATGTAAATCCTAATGTAAACCATGGGATTAGTTAATAATATATCGGTATTGGTTCACTGGTTGTAACAAATGCACCTCAAGAATGAAATATGTTAATAACAGGGAAACTGAAGACAGGGAAGGAGGCAGTATTTGGGAACTTTTTATATGTGTGTCCAATAATTTGATAAACCTAAATGTACTCTAAGTAGTAAATTCTATTAATTAAAAATAAAAATCACCAACTTTCCTACCTCCCTCAAAAGAGGATTACATTTCCAAGTCATCTGCTTATGGATAACTTTCAAAAACATGTGTCTGCCAGAACAAGCATCCCAGCATCATGGCCTTTTCAAATGAGTCAGTTCTTTGCATCAGGTGGCCAAACAATTGGAATTTCAACTTCAGCATCAGTCCTTCCAATAAATATTTAGGACTGATTTCCTTTAGGATTGATGAGTTTTAACTCCTCACAGTCCAAGGGACTCTCAAAGGTCTTCCACGAAGGTGATGGACTTTAACTCAATGAGGTCAGAAGGTCTTATGCTTGAGACCCTTTCACAGTATATCTCATGCATCTCTTCATCTTATATAATCTCTTCATTATATAATAAAGTAGTAACTTAAATCAGATGTTTCCCTGAGTGTGAACTGAACTTGAAAATTATTGAACCCAAGCAGGTGATAGGAAATTCTAACTTAAAGATGACAGCTTAGACTTGCAAGTGGCTTCTGAGGTGTGGGGCCAATTTTGTGGGGCTGACTCTTAAATTTTGCAGTCTGTGCTAACTTGTTAGTGTTAGAACTAAACTGAATTATAGGAGAAGATCCAACTGGTATAGCAGAGAATTGCTTGTGAAAGTGAAAGCAGCTCATTGATGTCCAACTGTTTGAGACACCATGTACTGTAGCTTGCCAGGCTCCTCTGTACATGGCATTCTTCAGGGAAGAATACTGGAGTGGGAAGCTGTTCCCTTCTCCAAGGCATATTCCCAACCCAAGTATCAAAGCCATGTCTCACATATTGCAGGTGTATTCTTTACCATCTGAGCCACCAGGGAATCCCACAAATACAGGAGTGGGTAGCCTATCCCTTCTCCAGGAGATCTTCCAAACCCAGGAGTTGAACTGAGGTCTCCTGCATTGCAAGAGATTCTTTACCAACTGAGCTACCAGGGAAGCAGAGAATTGCATAGTAGGGGAAAAAAGCCCATATGCTCGGTGTCAGAAGTGTTGTGAGTGTGGGTGACAGAGTGTAAATACAGGAGAAACAGAGAGGTTTTTATTGAGACAGGGTAATTGTTACACACTTAAGACTGTTCAAAGGAAAGGATGAATTAGGACTGGTCTTTAAGTGATTTGTAAGATTTGGAATAAGGCAGAAGAGGACAAAAAAGATCACACTTGGTGGTAATACTACAGTTAAAGGCAAACTGATAAATACTGGGTCATATGGACCTGAAAGAAATTTGGATTAAGTGGCATGTGAGTACAGATATAAAGCATCAGAAAATCAACCCCTATCATCTACAAAGGGCACAATTCCAAAATTTTATGATAAGAGCCTTGTATATGCTCTGGGTTAAAAGGAGACCCTAATTCCTAATAGCAATGCATCGTGAAATCTCCCATAAAGTTTGCACACAAAATCAACAAGATTTTTGGATAATCAGTGCTCAAGTTTTGTTGAGAAGTATTCATCCACCATCCACTATGTGTTTTTCTCATCACCAAATAATTTTTCAGTATTCTTTCATTTCAATGTAGGAGACAAATACATTGTCATATATATATTGCACGGCTTCTCAGGTAGAACTAGTGGTAAAGAACCCTTAGTCAGTCTTTCCCATCAGGAAACTTCCATAAGCCTCTTATACTTATCCATCAGAAGGCAGACAGAATGAAAACCACAATCGCAGGAAACTAATCAAACTGATCACATGGGCCATAGCCTTGTCTAACTCAATGAAACTATGAGCCATGGCTGTAAGCCCACCCAAGACTGACAGGTCATGGTAGAAAGTTCTGACAAAATGTGGTCCACTGTAGAAGGAAATGGCAAATGACTTCAGTATTCTTGCCTTGAGAATCCCATGAACAGTATGAAAAAGCAAACATATAAGACACTGAAAGATGGACTCCCCAGGTCTTTAGGTGCCAAATATGCTACTGGAGAACAGTGGAGAAATAACTCCGGAAAAATGAAGAGACACAGCCAAAGTGAAAACAACACCCAGTTGTGGATGTGATTGGTGATGGAAATAAAGTCCAAGCTATAAAGAACAATATTGCATAGGAACCTTGAACGTTAGGTCCATGAATCAAGATAAATTGGACGTGGTCAAACAGGAGACGACAAGAGTGAACATCAACATTTTAGGCATCAGTGAAATAAAATGGACTGGGATAGGTGAATTTAACTTAGATTAACATTATAGCTAGTACTGTGGGTAAGACTCCCTAGAAAAAAATGGAGTGGCCCTCATACTGAACAAATGAAGCTGAAGTGCAATACTTGGATGCAATTTCAAAAAAGACAAAATGATTTCTGTTTCCAAGGCAAATCACTCAATATCACAGTAATTCAAGTCTATGCCCTGACCAATAATGCTGAAGAAACTGAAGATGAATGGTTCTATGAAGACCTACAAGACCTTCTAGACCTAACACCCAGAAAAGATGTTCTTTTCATTATAGGGGGTGGGAATGAAAAGTAGGAAGTCAAGAGATACCTGAAGTAACAGGCAAATTGGCCTTGGAGTACAAAATGAAATAGGTCAAAGGCTAACAGAGTTTTGCCAAGAGAAGGTAGCAGTCATGGCAAATAACTTCTTCCAGCAATATACGTGGATATCATATGATGTTCATATACATGGACATCACCTGATGGTCAATGGTGAATATATTCTTGAATATATTCTTTGTAGCCAAAGATGGAGAAGCTCTATACAGTCAGCAAAAACAAGACTGGGAGCTGACAGTGGCTCAGATCGTGAACTTCTTATTGCAAAATACTGACTTAAATTGAAGTAAGGAAAACCACTAGACAATGCATATATGACCTAAATAAAATACCTTATAATTATACAGTGGAAGTGACAAATAGATTCAAGGGATTCAATCTGATATACAGAATGCCTGAAGCACTATGGATGGAGGTGCATGATATTGCACAGGAGGCAGTGTTCAAGGTCATCTTCAAGAAAAAGAAATGCAAACAGGCATTCAGGAATTTCAGGAGTTCTTAGAAATAGCTGAGAAAAGAAGACAAGGGAGAAGTAAGAGAGAAGGAAAGATATACACATTAGAATGCAGAGTTCCAAAGAATGGAAAGGAGAGGTAAAAAAAGCCATCTTCAGTTATCAATGCAAAGAAATAGAGGAGAACAATAGAATGGAAAATACTAGTAATCTCTTCAAGAAAATTAGAGATAGCAAGGGATGGTAGGGACCTAACAGAAGCTGAAGATATCTAGAAGAGGAAGAAGGAATACACAGAACTGTACAAAAAATGTCTTCATGACCCAGATAATCAAGACAGTGTGATCAATCACCTAGAGCCAGTCATCCTGGAATGTGAAGTCAAGGAAGCATTGCTATGAAGCAAAGCTAGTGGAAGTGATGGAATACCAGTTGAGCTGTTTCAAATCCTAAAAGATGATGCTGTGAAAGTGCTGCATTCAACAAGCCAAAAAATTTGTAAAACTCAGCAGTGGCCACAGGACTGGAAAAAGTCAGTTTTCATTCTAACATCGAGAAAGGCAATGCCAAAGAATGCTCAAACTACTGCACAATTGCACTCATTTCACATGCTAGCAAAGTAATGCTCAAAATTATTCAAGCTAGGCTTCAACATTACATGAACCATGAACTTCCAGATGTTCAAGCTGGATTTAGATAAGGCAGAGGAACCAGAGAACAAACTTCCAACATCAGTTAAATCACTGGAAAACCAAGAGAGTTCCAGAGAAAAATCTACATCTGCATTATTGACTATGTCAAAGCTTTTGTGTGGATTATTACCAACAGGATAATTCTTAAAAAAATGGGAATATCAGACCACCTGACCTGCCTCTTGAGAAATCTGTATTCAGGTCAAAAACAATAGTTAGAACTGGACATGGAATAACAGACTGATTCCAAATTGGAAAAGGAGTACATCAAGGCTGTATATTGTCATCCTGCTTATTTAACTTTTATGCATAATACATAATACAAAATTCCGGGCTGGATGAAGCACAAGGTGGTATTGAGATTGCTGGAAGAAAGTAATAACCTCAGATATGCAGGTGACATCACACTTAAGGCAGAAAGTGAAGAAGAACAATAGAGCCTCTTGATGAAGGTAAAAAACAGAGTGAAAAAACTGGCTGAAAACTCAACATTCAGAAAACTAATATCATGGCATCCAGTCCCATCAGTTCTTGGCAACCAGATGGGGAAATAATGGAAACAGTGAGAGATTTTATTTGGGGGGGGCTCCAAAATTACTGCACATGGTGATTGTAGCCATGAAATTCAAAGACGCTTACTCCTTACTATAAAAGCTATAATCAACCTAGACAGCATACTAAAAAGCAGAGATGTTTACTTGGTCAACAAAGGTCCATGTAGTCAAAACTACTGTTTTTCCAGTAGTCATGTATAGATGTGAGAGTTGGACTGTGAAGAAAGCTGAACACCAAAGAATTGATGCTTTTGAACTGTGTTGTTGGAGAAGACTCTTGAGAATCCCATGGACGGCAAGGAGATCCAACCAGTCAATCCTAAAGGAAATCAGTCCTGAATACTCATTAGAAGAACTGATGATGAAACTGAAATTCCAATGTTTTGGCCACCTGATGTGAAGAACTGACTCCTTGGAAAGATCCTGATGCTGGGAAAGCTTAAAGTTGAGAGGAGAAGGGGATGACAGAGGATGAAATGGTTGAATGGCATCAGTGACTTGATGGACATGAATTTTTACCAAGTCCCAGCAGTTGGTGATGGATAGAGAAGACTGGCATGCTGTAGTCCATGGGGTCACAAATAGTAATACAAAACTGAGCGACTGAACTGAACTGAGCTGAAAGAACCCTCCTGCTCATGCAGGAGACATAACAGACTCAAGATCCCCTGGAGTGGGAAATGGCAACCCACTCCAGTATTCTTGCCTGGAAATCCCATGGACAGAGGAGACTCGTAGGCTACAGTCCAAGGGGTCACAAAGGGTCAGACACCACTAAAGCAACTTAGTAGGTATATATATAATGCAACTAGATAATTGTGCTTTCAATTATATCTTTGTCAGATACATTTTTGAAGACATGTAAGAGGACCAAAAATATGAATGATATAAAGAACAGGATATACACTTTATAAGTAAAGTTAAATTGCAATCAGTTTTGGTGCACGCATCACAACAGGCATCAATTCTTAACAATGAAGGAGCAAAGCAGCACCTTAAAAACAGAACTAAAATAAGACCAGCCAAAGGGAGAAATAATACATAATTACAGAAAATCTATAGGAGTAAAAAAGACATTTTGTGCCCAAAGTGGCAGGTATATTTCATAGTCAACAGATTTTAAGCCAGTACAAAAAGACAGAAAGAAGTAAGGTACAGAAATGTAGGAAGCTGCTCCTGCGAGAGTTTGATTCACTACTTAAGACTTTTACTTCTTTTTCTTTTTGCTGTACTGTTCAGCATGCTCCCCAACCATGGATTGAATCCATACCTCTGCACTGGGAGTCTTATCCACTGGACCACTAGGGAAGTCCCTCACCAGTTAAAATTCAAGTCATGCTCTTACAGCTCTTCCCAAAAAAGACATTTTGTGCCCAAAGTGGCAGGTATATTTCATAGTCAACAGATTTTAAGCCAGTACAAAAAGACAGAAAGAAGTAAGGTACAGAAATGTAGGAAGCTGCTCCTGCGAGAGTTTGATTCACTACTTAAGACTTTTACTTCTTTTTCTTTTTGCTGTACTGTTCAGCATGCTCCCCAACCATGGATTGAATCCATACCTCTGCACTGGGAGTCTTATCCACTGGACCACTAGGGAAGTCCCTCACCAGTTAAAATTCAAGTCATGCTCTTACAGCTCTTCCCACTTCTATCTGATCTGATACACTTCACTTTATAGCAGAGCTGTAGTTAGCACATGTCTCTGAACTCTTAAAAAATAGATTGAATTATTCAACTTAGAATCATCAGTTCTTAGCACTGTGGTTTTGAAAATTCCTAACTTGAATCTAATGAATGCATTCACTTAGGGAACTCAAAGACATTTTAAATAACTAAAACCTCACTAGGAAGATATATTTTGGGGCTAAAATATCTTGCAGTGAGTCTCAAAGCCATGTAAAGACAGCCTTTTAAAAATTGTTTATTTTTTATTGAATTGCTTTATAGAATTTTGTTGTTTTCTGTCAAACCTCAACAGGAATCGGCCATAGGTATACATATACTCGCTCCCTTTTGAGCTTCCCTCCCATTTCCCTTCCCCATCCCATCCCTCTAGGTTGATACAGAGCCCTTTG
>SJYC01109849.1:0-19414 GCA_006408675.1 Madoqua kirkii
GGCATCACTGTGTCAATGAATATGTCTTTGAGCAAGCTCTGGGAGATGATGACGTACAGGGAAGACTGTTATACTGTAATCTATCGGGTCACAAAAAGTTGGGCATGACTGAGCAACTGAAAAACAACAAAAAATTAACATTAAAAAAACTAACATCGTTGTATTCAGTCCCATCACTCATGCTAAACAGATGGGGAAAAAGTGAAAAAACTGGCACATTTTTTTTTGGAGGGGAGCTCCAAAATCACTATAGATGATGACTGCAGCCACAATATTAAAAGATGATTGCTCCTTGGAAGAAAATCTATGACAAACCTAGACAGTGTATCAAAAAGCAGAAATATGACTTTGCTAACAAAGGTCCGTAGAGTGAAAGCCATTGTGTTTTCTGTGGTCATGTATGGATGTGAGATTTGGAGCATAAAGAGGCAAAGTGCCATAGAATTGATGCTTATGAAGTGTGGCGCTGAGAGTCTCTTGGACAGCAAGGAGTTCAAACTAGTCAATCTTAAAGGAAATCGACCCTGAATATTCACTGGAAGGACTGATGCTGAAGTTGAAGTTCTAATACTTTGGCCACCTGATGAGAAGAGTCAACTCACTGGAAAAGACCCTAATGATAGGAAAGACTGAAGGCAGAAGAAGAAACAGGTGACAGAGGATGAAATGGTTGGATGGCATCACTGACTCAATGGAACTGAGTTTGAGCAAGCTCCAGGAGATAGTGAAGGATAGGGAAACCTGGCATGCTGCAGTTCACTGGGTCACAAAGACTTGGACATGACTTGCTGACTTAAGAACAGCAATTCAACTTTTAAGTTGCAGATATATTTTTTCAGTTAATTATAACCTCTGTCAGCCTGCACCCTCTAGGATAAGAGGGTACTTTACGCAAACTTTCCCAGAGAATCCTAGGCTCTTGACACTCCTAAGAAACTCTTCACACCTTTCCTGAGTTGACCTACGTGCACAGTAGATGTAGTGTCTCTAGCCTTTGTGGCTGTGGCAGCCCAGTAAACTTTCCCCCCATCCAATGGACTGGGATGACGACTTCTGCAAAGGAGACTTAGACCTTGGCATTGGGACAGGGACATGCTCATTGAAATTTGTACTTTCTTCCTCATGTACTTAAATTCTATTTCCATGTTTATCATGTCTTTGCTTATTGTTAATAATTATTTATATTAAATCCCTGGTGGCTCAGATGGTAAAGCGTCTGTCTACAATGTGGGAGACCTGTGTTCCATCCTTGCATTGGGAAGATCCTCTGGAGAAGGAAAAGTCAATCCACTCCAGTAATATTGCCTGGAAAATCCCATGGACAGAGGAGCCTGGTAGGCTACAGTCCGTGGAGTCAAAAAGAGTCAGACATGACTGAGCATCTTCACTTTCACTTACCCTGTTCAAATTATATTATAGTTTCTATCTCCTGATTAGATATGAACTGATACAAAAGAATAAAATAAAGGTGGAGGAAAGGGAAAATTGGAAGGTGGCTCAGATGGTAAAGCGTCTGTCTACAATGTGGGAGACCTGTGTTCCATCCTTGCATTGGGAAGATCCTCTGGAGAAGGAAAAGTCAATCCACTCCAGTAATATTGCCTGGAAAATCCCATGGACAGAGGAGCCTGGTAGGCTACAGTCCGTGGAGTCAAAAAGAGTCAGACACGACTGAGCGTCTTCACTTTCACTTACCCTGTTCAAATTATATTATAGTTTCTATCTCCTGATTAGATATGAACTGATACAAAAGAATAAAATAAAGGTGGAGGAAAGGGAAAATTGGATGAAATTATAATTACTATGTGTTTGTTGCAATTTGACAGAATAATAATAGAGATAATTTATGGGAAAGTGATTAGGGAAACCAGAGAAATATTGTTAAAAATATTATGCTATTGCCTAGTGAAAAAGCTGTCTCATAAATACTTAAACACTTGAATAACTAAGTAAATGAGACATTATGACATAGTCACCACTCTTCTTGTTCAACTCTCACATTTTAGTTTGAAGCTGTTAAATTATGCAAAAATTATCACTATTTTACATTAATCATATGCACAATGCATTCATGTTTAAGTACATTTTAATTGGTTTACAATGAAAATACAACTCTCTAGAATGGCATAATATTTATGAGAGTTACTCGATTACAGGTAAATATATGTTCAAATTAGCTAGTCAGTATATCTTCTATCATTGAAGCTACAAAAAATTTCCTAACAACAAATTTGTTCTCTGGTACTTGCCTTGATAAATTCTATTGTATATCTCCCCTTTAAAATATTATTTTTCCTTCAGATAGAGGAAAATATAATTGCTTAGGTGTGAAATTATTTATTTCATTATGCTTCTAGACTATGTGAATTAGAGGATGGACTTCCATAATTTCTTCAACTATTTACAAACTATTCCTTTGGTGAAATAATTGTTATAGATGGTTGATTATACTTACTGTATAACTTCATTGTATTTATAATATGTGTACTAGTTTCCTAAGGCAGCTACAACACATTCCCACAAACTGATTGGCTTTCAACAACAGGAATTAATTCTTTCACAACTGTAGGGGTCTGATATCTGAAATCAAGGTTTGGCAAGGCTATGTATCTTCTGAAGCTCCAAGGGAGAATCCTTTTTTGTCTCTTACAGCTTCTGACGGCTCTTGCTATTTCTTGTTCTTTGGTTGCAAGAGCATGATTTCATCTCTGCTGCCTTCATATGGCCTTCTTCCCTGTCTGTGTGTGTTCTCATCTCTTCTTAAACAGACACCAGTCAATGGATATAGGGCCTGTTTCAATTCAGAATCTAATCTTTACAAATTATATCTGCAACATTTCCATTTCCAAATAATGTCACATTCTGAGATTTCTCGAAGATAAGAATTTTTGAGGTACATTATTCAACCCTCTACTCTAGGGATATTAATTTTAAGGTTAGGGAAATAATCTAGTATAGCTTCTGGAAGAGAAATAACAGAGATATCCATTTTTTCCTAGTCCATTTTAAAATTTGAAATGTATTTCATAACTTTCCATGGGCTTCCCAGGTGGGTCAATGGCAAAGAATCTGCCTGCCAATGCAGGATATGCAGGTGAGGAGGGTTTGGTTCCTGGGTGAGGAAGATCCCCTGGAGAAGGGAATGGCAATCCATTCCAGTATTCTTGCCTATGAAATCCCATGGATAAAGAGCCTTGAGAGCTACAATCCAGGTGTCACAAAAGAGTTGGACATGACTGAGAAACTAAACACACACGTACTTTTTGTACTACAGACTTAATATGGGGAGATAAATGAATATATCTGGATATGAGGAAAAACATGCACCTAAGTTCTAAATTCTTCTTCTTCACACTATTGTAGTTGGCATATTGCTTTCCTTAAACCATTTTATTGATCTTGATAGAGGCAGACTAAATTCCCTGACAAGGCCCTCACGAGTGTCTGGATATATTGTCCTGATAAACAAATTTTTCAGTTTGTTAGAGGATGTGGATAAGTATAAAAATCAAAGAGGATGTGTAGATGAGAATTTCAAAGCAGAGCTCAATGATGATGGTAATATCTAAATCAAAGAGTGAGAGAGTTATTATAAAATGATAGCTAGAGAAAAGCTTTCTGGAGAGAGAATAGTCAGTGTAAATATCCTGATGTGTTTCTTGGATAGCAAAGAGGTCAGTATATTGCAAGAGAGTGAGCAAGGAATATCTCCAGGAGATCACAACACAGATTTACAAGCTGACATGGGATCCTGGAGCATCTTCTAGACCACAGTAAAGATTTTTCTCTTTAGTCTGAGTAAGATCAGACCCTGAAGGATTTTTCCAAAAAGATCAAGGTTATCTGATGCAAGATTACAAGAGCTACTAGGTTACAAGTACTCTGGGTGGAGGAGGGATAAAGTGGAAGAAATAATATTTAAAAAAAAAAAAGTGTAGTACAATAATCCAGATGAGATGACTGTGACTTAGATTGGGATGTGAGGAGTAGAAGTAGTGAAGTTTAGCAGCACTTTAAAATACCTGTAAATATCCTTTTACAGAAATTCAGTGGTCTTGTAATTTACACCTATTTACATAAACACACTGCTTCTTGTCTAATTTAGCAATGACCTGAACATTGTGACAGCCAATGCTTAAATCATATTTTTCATTTCACAGGTTGTGCCCCCTAGTGAAAAGTGGACTATCCATACACAGTAGGGGTAAAGCCTATGTATACAAAAGCTGGTTGAGGAAAGGGAGCCAGGAATTCATTTTCCACCATGTCTAACTGCCTTTATCTGGCTTCTAGGACACCACTTGTTTTTGGCCAGGTAAAGAAGAAAAAAATGGCCAAAAGCAAGTGGTGTTCTGGAAGCCAAATAAAGGCAGTGTTTCAAAGATGTGGGAGTAAGGCATGAGGTATGGTCTATATGCCTGCTGGGACAAGTGAAATGAAGACCGAGAATTGAACAAAGGCTTTAGCAGTGTGAAGGTCTTGGTGATTTTGACCAGAGTTTGTCTATTTAGGTAAACTTGGACGAATCACAAAGGCTCTGAAATTGTGTGTCTGGATGTATAAATGGTAGAATTAAGTGACCTACAGGCCTTATTTGACTATGACTCAAATAGAAGAAAATATGCCAGCAGTACCTTAAGATTGGTAAAGAAAGTATTAGTTGCTCAGTTGTGTCCAACTCTTTTGTAATCCCATGGACTGTAGCCCATCAGGATCCTCTTGTTCGTGGAATTCTCCAGGCAAGAATACTAGAGTGGGTAGCCATTCCCATTTCCAGGGGATCTTCCCAACCCAGGAATCAAATCCACATCTCTTGCAATGGCAGGCAGATTCTTCACCACTGAATCACCTGGAAAGCCCCAAATTGGTAAAGATTGTATAACTGTAAACCAGTATGCCTTTTGTCAATAATAACTGACATTCTATGTATCCCTTCTCTTTTTGTTAATTAAATCAACTATTTGCCAGGCTTTTTGGTTTGTATTTTTACTTTTTTTTTTTTAAATTTAGATGCATTTACTCTATGCCTTAAAATGTAAAGATATAATTTCTGGGAGATAATAAGTATTGGTAAATCTTTACTAAACCTTTCTCTTTGAATCATGCAATTTATGTGATTCTGGTAAATCTCTATTGAATGTAGGTTTAAATATTATTTTTATAGAATCCACACACATCCGAAAAAAAAGTATTCCATACAAAGTAGTAAACAAATCATATTTTAAATAGTAATATGGATTTGCAACATCTCGTAAGTGCAGATGTGGAGTCTATGTATTTAGTGCAAGATTTATTTTGTTTGAAAACACAGTGTTATACAAAATGGATGGGGCTCTTATTTTGCTGCTGTTGCTCAACTGTACTTTGAGGATTTCTATGTCAAATCTTCATCTCTGAAATTAACGCATTAGTTTAAATGCTCCTCAAAATTCCTTTCACTCTTTGAATTTCTACGGTTCATTTTTCCAAATAATGCCCCAACATATTTGCTTCCATATTTCTAGTTACTTCTTTTCTTGCAGGTTTCCTAGATATATTATTTTATCTCATTATAAATAACTCTATAGTTACACTATGCCACTTTTTCCATAAAATCCTTACATGTACCTTTTAATGTTATTGAAATCTAATAAAAAAAAAAAAAGAAAAAAGAATCAGTCCACACTGTAGATATTCATTGCAAAGATTGAAGAAAATAATTGCTATTAAAGGACTGACACTAAAAATCTTTACACGAAATCCAATTTTCATTGACCTTCATTTAGGATCTATTTCTGTAAAAATATTGAGATTTTAGCCATAATCATAAGTATATAGGAATACAAGTTAATGTCTACACTTTATACAATTTCTGAAGCAATTACATTTCTACAGGCACTTCGAAAACTGCCAAAATATTTTTAAAATGTTTAACTATATTTAAATCAGCAATTACTATACAGTTATCATCAGGTAAGCTAATTTTCTGGATGTTGTGGTAGAACAATATTGAATAAGACACACTCAACCTTTAATAACTAATAATGCAAGGGGGTAATAGCAAAATTATTCATTACAATTCTAATCCAATGACAGATATTATTTTCTTGGACTTCAAAACTACTGTGGACAATGACAGCAGTCATGAAATTAAAAGACACTTGCTCCTTGGAAAGAGAGCTATGACAATACTAGAGAGCATATTAAAAAGCAGAGACATCACTTTGCCAACAAAGATCCATAGAGTCAAAGCTACAATTTTTCTGGCAATCACATACTGATGTAAGATTTGGACCATGAAGAAGGCTAAGCAACAAAGAATTAAAGCTTTCAAATTGTGCTGGAGTAGACTTTTGTGAGTCCTTTGGGCAACAAAAAGATCAAACCAGTTAATCCTAAAGGAATTAACCATAAATATTTATTGGAAAGACTGAAGCTGAAGCTGCAATTCTTTGGCTACCTGATGCAAAGAGCTGACTCATTAGAAAAGACCTTAATGCTGGGAAAGATTGAAGGCATAAGGAGAAGGGGACAACAGAGGACAAGATGGTTAGATGATATCACTGACTGAAAGGATATGAATCTGAGCAAACTTTGGGAAATGGTAGATGACAGAGGAGCCTGACGCGCTGCAGTTCATGAGGTCACAAAGAGTTGGATACAATTTAGGGATTATAAAACAACAATTCATGTTAGGTATTGTGATAGGTCCTGCGGACATGATACTGAATAAGACAGTATTTCTTTCCTTTGGGGGATTTATAGTGTAAAGGAGGAAATAAATGAGAAAGTCCACAATTAAAATGACATCTAATAAGTGTTATTCTGTAAATGAAAAGAGCATAATGGAAATTCAGAGAAAAGCCACTAATTTAACTGTATAGATACAGGAAATGATCCTAAGTGAAAATGACATTCAATTCTAAACCTGAAAGAATAGAGAAAGAAGGAGAAAAGAGTTAAAATCATAAACTAATATGAAGTGAAGCTTGAATTAAGTAAAAGTAGGGCCCATTTGGGGTAATAATATGTTTTTCCAGATTTTAAAGGTGGCATGTTATGGACCAAAGTGTGGACCCACCACATCAGTATCCTGAAGTCCTATCTCCAGTAACTCACAAGGTGATGATGGAAAGACAGAGTCTTTACAGGAGTAATTAAGATTTAATAAGTTAATTGGAGTGGGTCATATTCTTGCTTAGCCAGTGTCCTTAAAAAAAAGGAGATCAGGACATATACACTAAAAGAGGAAAAAAAAAAAAAACAACCCACAAAACTTTTAAATACTAGAGGAAGAAGGCCAGTTACAAACCAATAAACCTAGAAGGAGTCAACTGCTCCAAAATCTTGATCTTGGATTTCCAGACTCCAGAACTGTGAAAAAAATAAATTTTTGTTATTTAAGGGAATTAAACACACACTTAGTCTGTGGCCCTTTTTACTGCAGCTCCAGGGGGGCTTCCCTGGTGGCTCAGAGGTTAAAGTATCTGCCTGCAATGTGGGAGACACAGGTTCGATCCCTGAGTCGGGAAGATCCCCTGGAGAAGGAAATAGCAATCCACTCCAGTATTCTTGCCTGGAGAATCTCATGGACGGAGGAGCCTGATGGGCTACAGTCTACAGGTTGCCAAGAGTCGAACACGACTGAGCGACTTCACTTTCACTTTCCAGCATATTGAAACAAGGTTAAAAATATGTCAGGCATACCATAAAAAGTTTTAAGGCTATTTTAAAAATGGTGGCCTTTGTGGTGAAGTATTTGTAAACATTTTGCATCACTTTCATCAGTGGAGTAATGATTTGAAAATGTCACCCCACCTGTAATCCTTGGCATGTGGCATGACTGAATTTTGAATAATACAAGTGAGGATGGTGTGCAGGTGTCCAGGTAAGAAATGATGGCTGTTTTAACTAGAATACATACTGTAAGGATGGCAAAGGAAGTGAACTACTCAAGGAATTAGTTGAAAGACAGAATTGCGAGGATTTCATTGACCGCATGTGAGTATTACGGAAAGAGCCAAGTTTGCCTCTCACTGCTAAGAAGCAGAACACTGATTAGATGAAGATGTTATTCACTGAGTGAATGAGATAAGATAACGGCATGGACAACTAACCTCCCCTTCAGGATGGAGGCACTCATTTCCTTAGATCCTGGCAGGACTGATAGCTGATATCTCATCTGAGTTGCTTCTAGGAACTGCCTTCTGCTGTAGGCACATCCCACCTCATGTGTACCCTTTTATCTAGGGAGTAGCCCATATCCAGTGACTGGCTACTGCAGTAGTACAAAAGTCAGGCCACTTCCCCTCATAGAAGGAAATGCTGAATTGATAGGGAAGCTTCAGAGATCCTAGAGCAGCCACTATGGCATATATTCCAACCACATCATTCTAAAATTTGACTTCTCCCATTACCCAATTCCCTCATTTTTTTTACATATTTTGTGCCTTAGACTCAGTTTAATAAACCTCCTGCCTGTACATTTTCCCCTGTTCTGTATTTCCAACTGACTTAATATAGTTGAATCACAAGTCATCCTAGGAAGCAGATTTTAAAATAAACGTTTTAGATCTGGGTATTTCACGTAAAGACTAATTGGCAGTGAAATTAAAAGTTGCTCAGTCATGTCCAATTCTTTGTGACCCCATGAACTACATAGTCCATGGAGTTCTCCAGGCTAGAATACTGTAATGGGGATCTGTTCCCTTCTCCAGGGGATCTTTCCCACCCAGGAATCAAACCAGTCTCCTGCATTGCAGGTGGATTCTTTACCAGCTGAGCTAAATAAACGTTTTAGATCTGGGTATTTCACGTAAAGACTAATTGGCAGTGAAATTAAAAGTTGCTCAGTCATGTCCAATTCTTTGTGACCCCATGAACTACATAGTCCATGGAGTTCTCCAGGCTAGAATACTGTAATGGGGATCTGTTCCCTTCTCCAGGGGATCTTTCCCACCCAGGAATCAAACCCAGTCTCCTGCATTGCAGGTGGATTCTTTACCAGCTGAGCTACAAGGGAAGCCCAATTGACAATGAAGAGCAGGATAGTAGTGGTATGTGCAATAACCGTGATGGCCCTGGATTCAGCATTGGTACCGTTTGACTACTGATGAAACAAAATGCACTGAATAGTATAACAGCTCAGAGATTTGTAAGCTGTAGTGGGAATTGACGATCATAAGTACTGTGGGATCAATGGGCTATAACTAAGTGCTACTAATAGGTCAAAGAAAAATAAGGAAAGGCTGAGACTGTTAATCACCAACTTAAGTGGCTCTGAAATTCAGCAGAGACTTTTAAAAAGACATTTATTTTCTGTAGTCAAGGAGAGAAACTTAATATTCAGGTCTAAGACTTAGTTTTAGATATAGAGCAATTCCAGGGGAGGTTGACAATTCTGCTGTTCTGGGGTCAGATTGGAAAAGCAAGGAACTCTGTAAGAGTAGGAGTAGGGGCCTCTGAATCAATATGTTTGAGAACCCTGACACCTATATTTTCCAGAACTCCCTAGGCCTGGAGAATTGGTTCCATCCTTTCACATAGCTATGACCATTAGCCTGGCTTATACAACGATATAGGGATCTCCTCCTTGATAATGCAGCCCATCCCTTTCTAAGGATCCTTCCATCTTCTCATCCTGACCACTAGATTATAACAAAGACCAAAGAGAATTGGTGTTGTCTCTTCTAGTTAAAGAAAGGGATGAAGTCAACATATACTGAAAGCAGCCAAGAGATTGTATAGGGACTGGATACTGAGAAGGGCATGTCTAGGAAGAGATATGCTTTCAGAAAAGAACCATTGTAGACTGAACATAATTCATTAAGACAGAAAAATTAGCAACTGATTATGCCTTACATGAGAGTCTGCAAGGTAATTTTTATTAGTGAAGATAACAATCTTTTTGAGGAGCTCAATGGTGGTTGTCTTCTTTAGAACCTGAGTGAAAATATGGGATAATGATCCAGGATCAATCTCCACAGTAGCAACAGGAAACAATAGGGATGTTAGAATCTCAAAATAATGGCGGTCAGATGGCCATGTCTAAACACAAGTAGAAAGCAGGAGTACAAATAAGCAATAAATAACATCAGATTAACAGCATCCTCTACCACTGAAGACTGTAGAAACAGTGAGTAGCACACCATTCTTAGGGTGAACGATGAGTAACCAACAAGAGCAATTCTCAGTTTATGTTCAATACAGAATACAGGATGCTTGGGGCTGGTGCACGAGGATGATCCAGAGAGATGATATGGGGTGGGAGGGGGTTTCACGATTGGGAGCATATGTACACATGTGGCTGATTCATGTCAAATTATGGCAAAACCAATACAGTATTGTAAAGTAGAATAAAATTTAAAAAAATCTACATAAGTTAAAAAAACCCAAAAACCGTATTCCAAGGATGGATGATTAGGAGTCTGAAGGAGAGGATCTGATGGGGAGGATCTGATACAATTTAAGATCATTTGTTCACTTTCCTGAAACTGAAAAAAAAATTCTGGACTCAGCCTAGAAACTCACTGACTAAAGTAATGGGCTTTCCAGGTGCCACTAGTGGTAAAAAACCTGCCTGCCAATGCATGACATGAGGATTTGATCCATGGGTTAGGAAGACCCCTTGGAGGAGGGTGTGGAAACTCACTCCAGTATTCTTGCCTGGAGAATCCCACAGACAGAGGAGCCTGGCAGGCTACAGGCTACAGTCCATGGGGTTGCAAAGAGTTGGAGATGACTCAAGTAACTTAGCATCCCTTGGAGAAGTATGCCGTACCACCTTGGCAGGTGTATTGAGTAATTCTTCCCTAAATGTATTCAATACCAATCTGATGGTAATCATCACAAGGAATTAAAATACTCAGATATTCAAAAATTATTGAAGTTAATGTTGATACATGAGCCACCAAGCATTGTGATCGGCTGAATAGTTTTTTTAAAAAATGAAACCTGTTTCCAAATCTGAGTCATCTTGAGTTCATTTTAGCAAATTTGCAGATGGAATAAACACACTTGATGATTAGCAGAACTACCATAGTAGTTTCTTGAGATAAGAGATATCTCATTGGGAGAGTCACATGGAACCCTCTAAAACTGCATGACCAGTCAAAACATAAATCAAAAGCAATATTGTATCTGAGGAGGTAGGAGAATATCGGGGATTATTGAAGACTTAAAATATGCAGAGGTTGTGATTGCTGACTTTGCCTTGTTAAACAAGTCTGACCTAAACAAGGGCAGGTGCGACCTGCAAAAGGAATATTTCAAGAAGAAAGTGTTTAATGCTAATTTGTGTCTGACTCTTTGCGACCCCATGGATTATAGTCTGCAAAGCTCCTCTGTCCATGGGATTCTCCAGGCAAGAATACTGGAGTGGATTGCCATTCTCCTCTCCAGAGAATCTTCCTCACCCAGGGCTCAAACTTGGGTCTCTTGAATTGCATGCCAATTCTTTACCATCTGAGCTATCAGGGAAGCCCATTTCAAGAAGCTACTGCTTCAATTGCACCTGCTATGCCAGTTATGGGCTTCCTTTGTGGCTCAGACAGTAAAAAATCTGCCAGCCATATTGGAGTTCTGCGTTCAATTCCTGGGTCAGAAAGATACCCTGGAGAAGGGAATGACAACCCGCTTCGGCATTCTTGTCTTGAGAATTTTATGGATAGAGGAGCCTGGTGGGCTATAGAGCATGGGGTTGTGAAGAGTCAGACAAGACTGATCAGCTAACACACTAAAATTCCAGTTGTATTATTCTAGCAAACTAGCATTGTTTTTTGGCAATATATTCATTTTTATTCCTGACCTAATTAAGGATCAGAATCATCTTTTATTTTTTAAAAATCTAATACAATTTTATTAAAATTTTTTAAACATTTATGAATAGATGTCTTTATTATTGTAACATGAACAAAAGAGATGCTAGGGAAATTATTTGAAAACCATTAGTTCATACTGAGAAGTGACTCTGTATTTTATTATTTATGTGATACAAATATTTAATTCTCTATTTCTCTGACATCACAAGTGACAGTAAATGACACTTTTCCTTTTCTGTTCAGGGCTCTGGAGATAAATTTTCAAAAAAGAATGGGGGAGGAGATCAAGGATCCATAAATTTAAAGAAATAACATGTGAATGAAACTGTGGCAGTGGGCACAAAGTATAGAGATCTCTGAAATATAACTTAGTCACTTATAGAGAATACTCTATGGAAGAAATTTTAAACCATTGAGTAGGCTGAAGAACATAGTTACTTGACATCAGAAAACTTCTATCATTGGTTATTGGCACAATGATTTATAAGAGTGGCCAAGGTGGCAGATGTCATGGTTATGCATAGCCCATCAGTATGGCTTCCTTTTCACCAAGCGTAATTTGCAAATATCCAGTAAAACAGTGCTGGACATCCACAACCTGCTGTCACATGTATTGTGTAATATTACTTACAAACTGAAAGAATAGTGATGTGCATTTCATATTTCAGCCAAGAGTTTGCCTACAGGGCAGCCAGTACTTTAGAGACTTATAGACCTGTAGCCTCATATGAGATTGTTTCAGATGATGAAGCCCGGGAAGCTCAATTTCAGGCAAGGAAATATGCCAAGGAGCTCATGACCGCAGGATCTATGGATTATTACATGGCACACCATACCACCCAGAAGCTGCTATCCTGATGAGCAAAGAAACAGGTTCTGAAGCTGCAGGTAAGATGACATTTTGAAAACAATTCTCTGAAGTGATGGGGTTTTATGCTTCCATAGTCCAGGATTCAGCAAATGTCCTAAAGCAATGATCATTTTACGTTACTGAGATCCCAGTAGGTAGAAAATGTTGATACGGGAATAAAGGAATGGAAATAGAGGAAATGTTCCATTTACTATTATTCCCCAAATGGAGAATTCACGCTTCTTGTCTTCACAGCATTGGGCTCTGTGGGAATAAAGTTCTTGGTTCCTTGAGAAAAACACTTTCACCAGGAAAAAGAGTAAAAGTACCAATGAACTTTATCACTGCCACCTGGTGATGGCATCTCTTTATCACAGAGAGTCATGTCATTATGCTAACATGAGAGGAGGTAAAACTGATTTTATATAGTGAGGACAGTGAAAAATTCACTTGGAAATCATTCAGGGGTCTCTCTTCCTACTTTTCTGTCAAATTTTGACTGCAAATTGACAAATGCAGCAGCCATAGCCTGAGAAGGACATGTTGTAAATAGACAAGCCAGACAATTCTTGGGGGGTGGGGGTTCTGATTCATGCCACTCTACAATCCACTTAGGCTAACAGAGATACTAAAACAGAGTGTGGGGAATATAGACTGGTATCAGGAGATAGAAAATCTAAGTGATGCCATGAAAGTTATAACACCAGCAGGAACTTCAAATGTTTCCTTTTACCTTCCTCTTCCAAATTACCCCCCAAAAATGGTCAATTAGAATCCCAGGGAAGCTAATCCTAGCTGGGTTGAATCATGTGTAGCAAGTTTACAGTCAGTAACAAGATCTCTCTCTCTCTCTTTTTTTTTTTTTTCATATCTATCTATTTATTTATTTGGCTGTGTCAAGTTTTAGTTACTGGGATCTTTACCTGTGGCATGTGAACTCTTAGTTGTAGTGTGTGGAACATAGATCCCTGGTCAGGGAGTGAGACAGGGCCCACTATATTGAAGGCATGGAGTCTTAGCCACTGGAACACCAGAGAAGTTCCAACAGATTTGTCTTGATCTGCCCAGATCAGTTTTCAGAAATGAGGCTATCATTCGTCCAACTACTGGGAATGTTGTCAGCTACTGACTCACAATTGAGGTTTCCCTAAGGAATTGCTCTCAAGGGAAGAAAATGCAGATCCTGAAGTTACTAGCTGTTCTTCAAGTATGAGCAAACATCAAGTGACAGGAAAATGCCACAGAACAAAAGCACGATAACTTTGTCTCACTTTGGGACAACCTTGAAGAGTGCTCTAATCCAGAGTTCACTGTGATATTGGCTAAAACCTGTAACTGTGGTACAGTTCAACTCCTCTCTGCCCAACCTGTTTCCTTTCTCTTCTACAGAAGATATCTCCATATACTTCCTTTGATATTACTTACAGGCAGCTGTTCATGCCAGTCTGTTTTCAGGAAACATTGTATAAGAAAGAAACCATCAGTAAGTTAGAAAAAATATACAAAGAATTTAGAGCTTCTGAGCCACCAGGGAAGCCCATAATTAGAACTTCCTAGATAATCACCATGGTGTGATCAATCACCTAAAGCCAGGCATCCTGGAATGTGAAGTCAAATGGGCCTTAGAAAGCATCACTATGAACAAAGCTACTGCAGGTGATGGAATTCCAGTAGAATTATTTCAAATCCTGAAAGATGATGCTGTGAAAGTGCTGCACTCAATATGCCAGCAAACTTGGAAAACTCAGCAGTGGCCACAGGACTGGAAAAGATCAGTTATCATACCAATCCTTAAGAAAGGTAATGCCAAAGAATGCACAAACTACCGCACAACTGCACTCATATCACATGCCAGTAAAGTGATGCTCAAAATTCTCCAAGCCAGGCTTCAGCAATACATGAACTGTGAACTTCCAGATGTTCAAGCTGATTTTAGAAAAAGCAGAGGAACCAGAGATCAAATTGCCAAAATCTGCTGGATCATTGAAAAAGCATGAGAATTCCAGAAAAAAAACATCTATTTCTGCTTTATTGCTATGCCAAAGCCCTTGCCTGTGTCAATCACAATAAACTGGAAAATTCTGACCTGCCTCTTGAGAAACCTATATGAAGGTCAGGAAACAACATTTAGATTTGGACATGAAACAACAGACTGATTCCAAATAGGAAAAGGAGTACGTCAAGGTTGTATATTGTCACCCTGCTTATTTAACTTACATGCAGAGTACATCATGAGAAATGCTGGGCTGGAGGAAACCCAAGCTGGAATCAAGACTGCTGGGAGAAATATCAATAACCTCAGATATGCAGATGACAGCATCCTTATGCCAGAAAGTGAAGAGGAACTAAAAAGCCTCTTGATGAAAGTGAAAGAGGAGAATGAAAATTTTGGCTTAAAGCTCAACATTCAGAAAACTAAGATCATGGTAAATTGTCCCATCACTTCATGGGAAATAGATAGGAAAACAGTGGAAATAGTGTCAGACTTTATTTTTTGGGGCTCCAAAATCACTGCAGATGGTTACCGCAGCCATGAAATTAAAAGACACTTACTCCTTGGAAGAAAAGTTATTACCAATCTAGACAGAATATTAAAAAGCAGAGACCTTACTTTGTCAACAAAGGTTCATCTAGTCAAGGCTATGGTTTTTCCAGTGGTAATGTATGGACGTGAGAGTTGGACTGTGAAGAAAGCTGAGCACCAAAGAATTGATGCTTTTGAACTGTGGTGTTGGAGAAGACTCTTGAGAGTCCCTTGAACTGCGAGGAGATCCAATCAGTCCATCCTAAAGGAGATCAGTCCTGTGAGTTCATTGGAAGGACTGATGCTGAAACTCCAATAGTTTGGCCACATGATGTGAAGAATTGACTCATTCGAAAAGACCCTGATGCTGGAAGGGATTGGGGCTAGGAGAAGAAGGGGATGACAGAGGATGAAATGGCTGGATGGCATCACTAATTCGATGGACATCAGTCTATGTGAACTCCAGGAGCTGGTGATGGACAGGCCTGGTGTCTGTAGTTCAGGGGGTCGCAAAGAATTGGACTCAACTGAGCAACTGTACTGAACTGAACTGAGGTGCTCTAGTGTTAAAAATCTACCTGCCAATGGAGGTAGATGTAAGAGACTAGGGTTTGATCCCTCGGTCGGAAAGATCCCATGGAGGAGGACATGGAAATCTATTCCAAAATTCTTGCCTGGAAAATCCCATAGACAGAGGAGGCTGGTAGGCTACACAGTCCTTGGGGTGGCAAAAGAGCTGTACATGACTGAAGCAACTGAGCACACACACCTAAAGAATTTAGCTACTTTTATGGTGCTTTGAAATCTCCAGAAGCCTGGTAGACATATGGACCTGGAGTTAATTAAGATTATCTAGTCTGGTTATATATTTTGGAGATGCTGACACTAGAGCTGGTAACAGAAGTTTGAAGAATAAAGATCACTTATTACAAGTGGTCACATAAAAAGGGAAGAAAATCTAGGAAATAATCTTGATTAAATAATAAATTCAGTAGGTGGGCACAGGGTTAAATTCCAAATAAGCAAAATTGGACACTGAGAAAGGAATAAAGCCATTCAAGAAGAAGATATTGACATATACTATTGACACTACTGTATACAAAAAGGATAAGAACCTACAATATAGCTCAGGGAATGTTAAATTCAATACTCTGTAGCAGCCTGTATGGGAACAGAATCCTTTTGGGATTCTGTGAATATATGTACGTGTGTATGTGTGTCTGTGATATGTACATACATGGGTTTCCCTGGTGGCTCAGGTGGTAAAGAAGCCACCTGCAAATTTGGAGACCTGAGTTTGATTTCTGGGTTGGGAAGATCCCCTAGAGAAGGGAACAACTATCCACTTCAATAGTCTGGCCAAGAGAATTTCATGGATAGAGGAGCCTGGCAGGATACAGTCCATGGGGTTACAAAAAGTCAGATATGACTGATTTACTTTCACTATTCAGTATCTTCCTAGCTACATCACTGTGTGTGTGTGTGTGTGTGTATGTGTGTGTGTATACATATATATATATATATATATATATATATATATATATGTACATGCATATACCTGAAACTAAAATGTTTGTAAATCAACTACATTCCAATAAAAATCTTTAAAAATATAAACAAACAAACAAATAAATAAATAAAAGGAGTCTCAATGAATACAAGCAGTACTGAAAAGTCAAGACAATTAAGGTGTAAAAATGGACCTTTCACAAAAAGGTTAGCACAGATGCCCTGGACAAGAATAAAATTTATTGGTAGTGGCAGAAGCCAGGTTGCAATAGCTTCAAAAGCATGTGTTAGCTAAGCTGCAGAATAATGAACTTCAGACAAGATTTCCAAGAGATCTAACTGTGAATGAGAAGACAAAGATTACTGGAGTGAGATCTGGAATTGGATGAAGTTTCTTTTTAAAAATATTTTATTTGTATGTAATAGTAAAAATCTCCTGATATACAAGCTTATTTCTTTATCTTTTCCTGAGTTTCTCTGTCTCTTCATATCTTTATAATGTCAGTAATCCTATCCCTTGCAACTCATAAATAGAAATAAAAAGTGTGTAGCAGAAAACAGAGAATAATGAACTTGAAACATATACAAGAAGAATAAAGATAAACAGAATGGGAAAACAGTAGGCCAGTTCAAATTTAAGGTAAGCAATGAAATTTTCATAAATAAAAGCGTAAGTAGCAGTGTAAGATTTCATTTTATTTATTTACTTTGACTTTAATTATGATCTCAGTTACAGGGTTGTTCTTTTGTCCTCCTTAAATTGCACTTCTCTATGGCAAAGTTGGACACAACTGAGCAACTTCACTTTCGCTTTTCACTCTCAAGCATTGGAGAAGGAAATGGCAACTCACTCCGGTGTTTTGCCTGGAGAATCTCAGGGACAGAAGAGCCTGGTATGCTGCCATCTCTGGGATCACACAGAGTCGGACACAACTTAAGCGACTTAGCAGCAGCAGCAGCAGTGATGTGAAACCATAATTACAGAAAACTAGTCAATCTAGTCACACTATAACCACAGCCTTGTCCAACTCAGTGAAACTAAGCCCTGCCCTGTGGGCGAGTCACGGTGGAGAGGTCTGACAGAATGTGGTCCACTGGTGAAAGGAATGGCAAATCACTTCAGTATTCTTGCCTTGAGAACCCCATGAACAGTATGAAAAGGTAAAATGATAGGATACTGAAAGAGGAACTCCTAAAGTCAGTAGGTGCCCAATATGATACTGGAGATCAGTGGAGAAATCACTCCAGAAAGAATGAAGGGATGGAGCCAAAGCAAAAAGAATACCCAGTTGTGGGTTGACTGGTGACAGAAGTATGGTCCAATGCTGTAAAGAGCAATATTACATAGGAAACTGAAATGTTAGGTCCATGAATAAAGGCAAATTGGAAGTGGACAAACAAGAGATGGCAAGAGTGAACGTCGACATTCAAGGAATCAGTGAACTAAAATGGACTGGAATGGGGAAATTTAACTCAAATGACCATTATATCTTGTACTGCGGGCAGGAATCATTCAGAAGAAATTGAGTAGCCATCATGGTCAACAAAAGCATCTGAAATGCAGTACTTGGATGCAATCTCAAAAACAGATTATCTCTGTTCGTTTCCAAGGCAAACCATTCAGTTTCACAGTAATCCAAGTCTATGCCCCAACCAGTAACGCTGAAGAAGCTGAAGTTAAAAGGTTCTATGAAGACATACAAAACCTTTTAGCACTAACAACGCCCCCCCCCCAAAAAAAAAGATGTTATTTTCATTATAGGGGACCGGAATGCAAAAGTAGGAAGTCAAGAGACACCTGGAGTAATAGGCACATTTGGCCTTGGAATATCGAATGAAACAATGCAAAGACTAATAGAGTTTTTCCAAGAGAACGCAGTGGTCAGAGCAAATACCCTCTTCCAACAACACAAGAGAAGACTCCACATGGACATCACCATATGGTCAACATTGAAATCAGATTGATTATATTCTTTGCAGCCAAAGATGGAGAAGCTCTATACAGTCAGCAAAAACAAGACTGGGAGCTGACTGTGGCTCATATCATGAGCTCCTTATTGCCAAATTCAGACTTAAATTGAAGACAGTAGGGAAAACCACTGGAGCATTCAAGTATGACCTAAATCAAATCCCTTATGATTCTATAGTGGAAGTGAGAAATGGATTTAAGTGACTAGATCTTATAGAGTGCCTGATGAACCTTGGACTGAGATTTGTGACACAGTACATGAGACAGGGATCAAGACCATCCCCATGGAAAAGAAATGCAAAAAAGCAAAATGGTTGTCTGAGGAGGCCTTACAAATAGCTGTGAAAAGAAGAGAGGTGAAAAGCAAAGGAGAAAAGTAAAGTTATTCCCATTTGAATGCAGAGCTCCAAAGAATAGCAAGGAGAAAAAAGAAGGCCTTTCTCAGTGATCAATGCAAACAAATAGAAGAAAACAACAGAATGGGGAAAACTGGAGATATCTTCAAGAAAATTAGAGATAGCAATGGAACATTTCATACAAAGATGGGCTTGATAAAGAACAGAAATTTTCTGGACCTAACAAAAGCAGAATACATTAAGAAGAGATGGCAAGAATACACAGAACTGTACAAAGAAGAGACCTTCATGACTCAGATAATCATGATATGATCACTCACCTAGAGCCAGACATCCTGGAATGTGAGGTCAAGTGGGCCTTAGAAAGCATCACTATGAACAAAGCTAGTGGAAGTGATGAAATTCCAG